>UCOH01007011.1:0-23746 GCA_900474275.1 Synergus japonicus
ATATTATATTATATTATATTATATTATATTATATTATATTATACACCCTGAATTAAATATATACATAATTAATTAAGAAAATTATATTTTTAATGTATTTTTTTATTTCTTACTTCCCAGTGAGTGTATTTCATAGCTCCATTGTTAATAGCACTTTTTGTGTGTTTATCGGCATCTAAAGTTGTAAGAGCGATAGAAAGTCGTCCCAAGGGAGTAACTGTCTTTGGAAGGGATTTCAAAACAGTTCCCACAATACCCCCATCTCCTGCTTCCAACCACCATTCTTTTCTTTTTTCCCTCCTGGCGGACCAATCGGCAATAAGAGAGTCAGTTTGTTCCCTAGTCGGTATATCTCCTAAAAAAAAACAATTTTTTTTACTTTTTGCGAAATTCAAATAATTATTAAAAATTTTTTATTTTAATTTTTCATTTCTCTAGCAAAAACTTCGGATTGAAATTCATTCCGAATCAATCCGAATCATTCCGGAATTTGTATCTGAACCAAACAGTTTCATTCCCCTTTAAGGCCATGTAAGACTTTTACCTGATCCCTACCTTATCGACATTTTTCTCTCTGCAACGTTACGTTTACATTTATTGAGATATCAAATTGAAAATTTCTAAAAATCAAGCTAATGCATTAAGGTACGTTTGTCTGGTCCTATATATTGACATTTATAAAAAGAAAAATTAAAAAAAATATTTTTCATTTTTATTATACAAAAATTTAAGACCAGATAAACATACCTTAGTATATCTTTTTTAATTTAAGAAATTTTCCATTTGATATCTCAATAAATGTAGACGAAGTGTTGCAGAGAAAAAAATGTCTGTAAGGTTGGGATTGATAAGTCTTACGTGGTCTTAATCCGAAGGAAGTTTTCAATAATCTGCAGCCCATTCAAAATCAATCGGAACCTTTATTCCAAATGAATTAGAATTAATCCGAACTTTCAATCCAAATTAATCGGAATTTATTCGAATTTTTCTGAATCATTCGGATTGACCGGATTCATTCGGATCGAAAGTTCGAATTCATTTGGATTGGTGAATTCATTCTGATTGAAGGTTCGGATTGATTTTGAATGGTTCCGGATTAATTCGGATTGAAAACTTTCTTCGGATTAGATCGGAATGAATTTCAATTCAAATAAGCTTTCGTTATGGATTTACCTGTCAGTAAGAGCCAAAAAACTGCTTCTGGACTTGGCGAGCTTCCACGATGTGGAAGAAGAGTTAATACTTCCGGTATTGTCAATCCTCTGTATTTTATCTTTAAACATAATATTTTTAATGTATTTACAATTTTTTATTTCCTTTATTATATTTAAGGCCATTTAAGTCTTACCTGATCCCTACTTTACCGACATTTGTTTCTCTGCAACGCTACGTCTATATTTATTTATATCAAATTAAAAATGTCTAAAATTAAAGAAAACATGCTAAGGTATGTTTAACTGGTCTTCAATTTTAATAAATATAAAAAAAATTTGAAAATATTTTTTTCTTTTATAAATGTCAATATTTTGGACCAGATAAACGTACCTTAATGCTTTAACTTCAATTTTAAAAATTAAAAATTAAAAATTTTTAATTGTTAACAATAAATGTAGACACAGCGTTGCAGAGAAAAAAATGTCGGTAAGGTAGAGATTGGATAAGTCTTACATGGCCTTAATACTACATATAAGTCTAAATCTATTATAGTTCCTACTCCGAATTTAGAATCGACTTCTGAAGTTTCTCTGATGATTGTATTGACTCCTTTCAAACCTCGAAATATATCGTCAATTGAAATTTGACTGACGATCGCAGAACCGTGCTGACGTCGAATTTTTCGATGAAGGTCGTAATGAAGAGGAATCTTCTCACAGAGAGCTTCTTTCAAATCTGTACTTTTACTGGGAACCCCTTTTGTTGTGCTAACCTTTTTATTTTAAATTAAATATGAAATTCTATGAAATTAAAAAAATAATTTTCTTAAGGGTGTTGGAGCCAATTTCTAATCTAAAAATTCGATTTTCTCATTTTACTCAGCAAATATTAAATTTGTAATTTTTTTCCTCTGTAGCATTAATCAACTTTAAAATAGAATTATGCGTACAGAGCGAGAAAATATCTAATTTAAATATTTTTTAAGTAAAATAAAAATACTGAATTTTGAAGTTATATGTTGAACTTCGTTTTAAGCAAATAGTATAGAAATTAAATATTTTTTCGCTCTGTATGCAGTCTTTTATTTGAAAAAGATTATCGCTACAGAGTGAAAAAATATTTATCTATAATTTTCGTTGAGTAGAATGGAGAAAGGAATTCTGAGCTTAAGATTTGGGTCCTACGCCCTTAAAGTAAAATAAATATTTTTCTTTATGAATAGATAAGAAAAACAATAAAATATTATTCAACGATTTACTCGTTTCTTTATATTATTTAATAAAGCAATTCAAATTTTTTTAAGCTTGAAAATGAAAAATCGAACCCTTAAAGTGTATCTTTCTCCATTCCCGAAATTTCGACTTCCCTGTGGAACTAGTTGTAAAATTTTCAATTGTGCTACTCGGAAAAATTGTAACATAATTATTAATTTGGAATTTTCCAGACATCAGAGTATTTCACTATTTTTTTCGAGCAATTATTATTTTCTTTTTTAGGATTTTACATTTTTAAAAAAATATTTTTAGTCACTCAGAATTTGTGTCAAAAATATAACCAAAATTGATCATTTCCTGCAAGGTTTTGATATTCAATTGTTTAAATAATTTCGATTCCATTTTTTCAAATGTTATAAGATTATTGTGTAATAAACTAATAATTATAGAATAAATTATCAGATAATAAAAATAATAAAACAATAGAGATTTATTTAGTTTTTATTACTTTAAAAATGTGATTGTGGGAAGGGTAGAATTAATTATTTTTCGTAGAAAATATAGGAAGTAAATAGAGTTAAGTTTAGGGGCAAATAGGGATAGATAAATAATTATAAAGTAATATTCAGGGAGTATAAATAGGAGAGCTGAATAGGGATTAGGGGTGATAGTGAATAGGGGGTATAATTGGGGGTAAATAGGGGCAAATGCCGATTAAGGATATAATATATATTATATTATATAATATTATATAATATAATAAGTATAATATTATTATATAATTATTGCGAATTTAAAAATTTAGAGTTTTGATTAATTTTTAAATTACTCAAAATTCTTATCCACTTGAAAATTTTTATCAGAATTGCTAAAATCGTCGTAGATTAAATTAATTAAAGAAATTTGATACTAAAAAAATTATTAAAATATTTTAACGACGTACTTTATTACCGCTTTTAAAAATATTTCTGACTAGAATCTCTTGGAGTTTTAAAAATAATTAAAATAATAATTAAGAGTTGAAGAAAATAATCTGACAGGTTCCCGGCATTGACACCCTAAATATTATTGCTGAAAGAAATATAAGAAGCTAATAAAAGTGTAATAAAATTGTAATATTTGAATATTATTGGAATTAATTACTTAATTAGTTAATAAATGCCTAAAATTAAATTTATTGATAATTTCAATAAGTTATAAATCTATTACATAACTGTTATTATTTTTAAGATGGCATTGCACTTTTTGTAAATCTCACTCTATTTATTTTGGATTTTTGGGTGCATCAAAATAGACATCGACAGTATGGAGAATTGTGTTTTCGCTTTTATACTAACAACATTTTTTTTGCAGATAACGTTAACATTGATTAAAAAGTATAACGCCTAATAGTAAAGTTCATAGGTACTGTTGTTGATTGAGCTGATTTTACATTTTGAAATTTAATAGATTCAGGCTTATGGTAAAATCGCTTTCAAATTTTGGAATTTTCCAATTTTTTATAGAAATTGTACAGAAAATTTGTCTAAAAACTTTACGACTACATTAACATTTTTAACAGCTAGCAGTTGCAACAATTTATCGACGAAAAAAATTCATTCAACAATCGTTTATTTATAAATAATTATTTAATTATAATTTCAAGAGAATTTATTTTAAAAGTTTAATTTGGCTTCATAAATGTACTCAAAATTGAAAGTATGTAAATCTCTCTGCTAAAGATTAGTTTAAATAATTATAAGTTAATTTCTTTTGCAATTTATAAAAAAAAAAAAAATTAATTATATGAAGAGCAGTTCTGTGTCACAGTCGTAGCAGATTATAATAATCTTTTAATGGGAATTGTTTGTTTCATTGTCAAAGCAGAACACATTTTTCGTGAGCTATTTGCTGATTGGTTCTCATTGTTTGAGAAGTTGTTGGTGTTGGTGAAGCTGGCTTTCCTTCCATAGATTGAATATTTTTTACTAATTCCCTAAATACCTGAAAAATTAAAATTCTTTATTTATATAAGCAACAAAATAAAAAAATAATTAAAAAAAATTGTTAATTTAAAAATAAATAAATTTAAATTAAATTAAAATTAAAATCAAATTAAAAAAATAATTAATAATTAATTAATTAATCATTATTAATTCATTATTTTTAGAAATTTTTTATTAATTTTAATTTTAATTTAATTTAAATTTACTCTAAATTTTAGAAATATTTTTGTTTTATAAAAAGGCTACCTGAACAACACGACAGTTGTACTTGGCACTGCACTCGACGTATCCACATCTCCAGTGTTTTCGAACAAGGTTTACAATATCTCGATGTCGTGTGCCTGGAACAGCTGGAGAAGACAGTTTGTCTTGTTTGTTGCCTACGACCAACAAAGGCACTCCTCTCATGTCACGTGCCTCATACATTTGTTCTCGCAACATCCTTATGTACTAAACAACATATAAATGATAACTTTTATTAGACTTTTATATTTTATATTTATATTTTTTTTATTTAAATTTTTATATTTTGAAAAGTATGGAAAGATTTGGGAACAGGATTCAGATTTAGATAACTGAAAACATGTTAAAGAATCTACATTATTTGTTATGTAAATGTTACATGTCTGTTACATTACATCACGTGTCTGTTATATAAATGCTATATAATTGTTACGTACATGTTACATGTATGTTATATACAGGTTGCATACCTATTACATACAGAATATAAAGTTTGTGTAGGTGTTATATATTGTTACATGCCTGTTACATACATGTTTCGTATATTTTACGTAAATGCTACACAATTGTTACGTATATGTTACATCTACATACCTGTTACATAAATGCTATATAAGGGTTTCATACATATTACACGTGTGTTACACGCCCACAACATAATGGTTGCGTAGCTGTTATGTAACGTTCCCGTTGCATGCATGTTACGTATTTGTTACATAAATGCTACACAATTTTTACTCTTATGTTATTTCCCTGTTACATACACATTACATGTCTGCTAGATAAGTGCTATATAACTGTTACATATGTGCTTTAGAAAATTTGCACAAATGTTATGTAAATGCTATAGAAATGTGATGTAAGTACTATAGAAATGCTATATAAAGTAGAGGTAAAGTAATTTTAAAAGAAAACTAATAAAAAGCCAGAATAAAAAGGAGAATAGGTTCAATTGTTCCGAATGAAAAATGAGCCTAAATATAAATTTTTCGGGACGATAAAATGATTTTAATAAAAATTCCAAACCTGAAAAGTGTCTTGATTGCTAAGGTCAAAAACGAGGACATAGGCAGTAGCACTCCTGAGTCCGTAATATCGGAAATCGGTCCATTCCAAATGTGAGCTGGCTGGAAAATATGGAATGGCCGGTAAATCCGTAATTTTGACTTCATAGAGCTTTTCTGTCAACACAACACTAGGGTGGTAAGTCTCCCTTTTTTCTGTCGGTCTGTATTCTTCGGAAAATTCGGTGCAGACGAATTGCTGCAATTCAAATTTAAGAATGTTTCAATATTTTATATTATTTTTTATATTTAAGGTTTTTATCCATATTTTTACAGATATTTGAATATTTAAATGAAGATTAAATGTGGATTAAATGATTATGAAAGAATACTTAATAGTAAAGTAGGGGTAAGTAGGGGTAAAATAATTGTAAAAGAAAACTTATTAGTAAAGTAAGTAGATGATAGGGGTAAAATAGGGGTAATTAGAGGTAAGCTAGGAGCAATTAGTGATAAGTAGGGGTAAAATAATTGCAAAATAAAAATTATTAATAAAGTAAGTAGATTATAGGGGTAAATAGGGGCAATTAGGTGTAAAATAGGGGTAAGTAGGCGAAAAATAATTGTAAAATAAAACTTATTAGTAAATTAAGTAGATGATAGGGGTACAAATAGGGGTAATTAGGGGCAAGATGATGGTGAGTAGGGGTAAAATAATTGTAAAAGAAATTCTATTATTAAATTAAGTATATTACAGGGGTAAATAAGGGCAATTAGGGGTAAAATAATCAGCGTAATAATCAAGGTAAATAAATTAAAGGGATAATATAAAAATAGGGGCAAATTAATTTACTAAGAAATTTAGTAAAGTATTAATCAGAATTGTTTTAAGTTAGTTTTGACTTGGCATTTATTTATTTATATTATTAATTTTGGGTCAAAATTTAGGGGATAATTTACTATGAATGAAAGCTTAATGATTTTGGTTCATTTGGAAAGGGTGAAATATGCAAATATGACGATTTGACACTGTGTTATAACGGAAATCAATAAGGATGCTGAAGTTGACTCGTTTTATTTGAGTTTGCTCTCTGGTGTGTGATAGAATGTAAATTGAAATGCATTCACTGCTTCTATCGTTTTTAGTATTCAGTGGCTTCACTGATGGAGAAATAAAAAAATGATATGTACATTTTATATGGGAGAATATGAAACATTGTAAAATTGTTACCTTCTGATTGGGATGTAAAATCTAAAGCATCAAATTAGTGTTGTCAATAGGGGTAAAGTTAGGGTAAATAAGGATTACATTAAGTAAATAAAATTATTAATTAGGGGCTTATATATGGGTAAATTAGGGTCAATTAAAGTTTAAAAATTATTATTACGAGTAGAAATATTTGGACGTTGAGCAAATGAAATTTTTAATTATGATAATATATAGAGGGTTAATAGAAATAGGGGTAAGTAGGGATAAAATAATTGTAAAAGAATACTTATTAGTTAAATAATTTGGGGAACAGGTTTAAAAAAACAATGTGGGTAAAATAGGGATAAATGCGGATGGTATCATGCAAATAAAATTAATAGTTGAAAGAATATATAAGGGATTTAATGAGGGTTAAATGAGAATTAAAAAATCTTCATGAGAGGTATAAATACGGTGTAGAAATAGGGGTGAAATTATTTTAAAATAATCTTTTTAGCTAATTTTCATGCATATTGTAAGAACAGGGGAAACTCTCAGTAGGGGCAAATTAGGGGTAATTATTATGTGAAGTAAATAAAATTATTAGTTAAATAATTATAATAGGAGTAAATTAGTGTAAACTGAAGCTTAAAAATGCATATTAGGGGTAAAAATAGGGGTTGATAGGGGTAAAGGAAAACTTATTAGCAAAATATGTAGGTATATAGGGGAAGGGGAAAGAAATTAAAGAAAATAGGGGCAAATGAGAGTAATAGTTGGAATAAATAGGGGTAGGTAAGTAAATTAAATATAAATATAGGGGTAACTAGAACTGGAAAGGAGTAAAACAGCTGATAGGGATGGAAATAGGGGTAGATAGTCAGGAAAGTTTGTGGGGTAAATAGTTATAATATATACATTTTTTTAAAATTATTGTAAGAAATGTTTTTTCAATACAAACTTCACTGCAAGTTTTTTATTGACTTTTTAAAGCATTTATGTGACGAATAAAAATTCAATTTGACCTACCCTGATAATACTAGTTTTTCCTACCCCCGGAGCGCCTAAAAAAACTACTTTAACGCGTTCCAGACTGTCAGCAGGATTTTCCTCCTCTTTCGAAGTACTGTCTGTGATCTCGAGTCCCCATGCGTCACCTCCTTTTCTTTCCAAGTAATCCAAGTCCAATTCTGAAAGGGAGTGGCAAATCAAATCTTTTAACGATCCCGAAATTTTTCAAAATGTTTCCACTAAGCTTCCACTATTTATTATTTATTCTTAAAAAAATTTTAAATACTCTTATAAAAAGACAGTAATTTTTTCGATTATTTTCATTTTTGATAACTCAAATTCTCATTTGGTAAATGGCTATAAACATAAATGAATTAAAAATTGTTGTATGATCTAATGTGTGGCAATAAAAGATTTTTAATTGCTAATTTTCTCCTCTTGCGTTACGCAAATCAATTTCGATATGATTATTATTTTCACCCTCTATGACTCCCACTTCTGTCTGTGGAAGGTTGAACGTTAATAGAAAAGCAAAACCTCATTAATGCATTCAATTGCTAGAAAAGCAGCAGCACAAATTGAAAATGAATTTTATTATTTATTTACTTATTATAAATTTCTATAATAATAATAAATAATAATAACAATAATAATAATAATATAATTATAATTTTTATTTCTATATTATTATATAAATTTATTTATTTTTTTATTTATTTCTAAAGAAATTGTTGGAAAAAAAAATTTTGTTCTTTATATTAATTTTATTTGTTTGTAATTAAACTATATGAAAATACAACTTTTTATGGCCTACACTTTATGAATTAATTTCTGCTTTTCATTGATAAATATTATTGAATCTATCACTTCTTTTGGCAATTGAGAGGTGGAATTGTATTTTCTTAATTTTTTATTAATAGTAATTGAATTCGATGAAAATTTGGAGATTAAATTTCACGAAATTAAGAGAGATATAAATGGAGCAACTTTACAGTTTGAGATTCGCGAGGCGACTGATGCTAGAGTTGCTGGGCTTGAGACACGGTTGTTGGTAAATCTCCCCTCCGAAGTACTTCAACCCCTACATTCAAAACCCAACCTGTTTTATAAAAGGTTGAGTGGACTGTCAAAGAGGTCAATTGTGAGATTTTCCATAAAAAGGACTTTATCTTTTCTTCATACAGTTTTTTGGATCCTTTTTATTACGACCTAGTATATATATATATATATATATATATATTAAATAATGAACTAAGGATATTTTTTAATACGAAGCTTGGTTTCATATTTTTAGTATTTTTAAATGTGGACACTTTTCCAATTCGGGAGTTTTCTATTTCGGTAAATTTTTTTTTGGTAATTTCTGACATTTTTTGCCGAAAAAATGAAAAATTCCGAATTTGAGAAAATACAAAAAAAATAATATAATAATTCTCGAAAATTTAAATTCCCGAGCATTATATAAAATTCAGTAAAAAACGCTACAAGAACCAATAACTAAAAAGAAAAATATTGAATGTCAATAATATTGCACAATTCCTCTCATATTTTTCACTTCGATTGAATTTCATGTCTTACGTAAAAACACATTTTCAAATTCAATAACGAAATTTGAATTCTGCTTAAACATGCAATAAATTTCCCTTTTTCAAAATTGAAACAAAAGCATCTTATATATATTTTTTACAAATTAAAAAATGTTGACTAAACAAAAATATTATAAGTTCCCGAAATAAAAAGTTTTAACATTTTTAAATTAAGAAATTATTTGAAAATTTGCCAAAAATTGATTTTAGTTAATTAAACATATTAAATCTTTTTTGATATACATATTTAGCATAATCGGAGTTCATAAAATAATTCTTATAATTATTTTAAATATTTTTAAATTAATTTACCTCATTATTTAATTATTTATTTAAGTTTACAACTCGGTATTTTTATTTTTCATCAATTCGTATATTCTATATTTATTTTATCATAATTTTGGGATATTCCTATGAAAATAATTTCTAATAATTAATCATTTTTACAATGTATCACAGAATATAAAATTTATATTAAAAAATCCACCTTTAAACATTTTAATTGACATAACTAGCGGCCATTAAAAGTTTAAGTAATTCATACCACTACTTTTTTAAATATAACTCATTTGAGGCTTTTCAGTGCGTTTTAATTTCATTTAATCTTCTCCTGTGTCTTTTATAGGAGAATTTTTCTTCTTTTTTACGACTGAATATAAGCGAGAGCGGTTGACTTTATTTCGACCAGGAAATTATTTTAAAAATTTTTATGAATTATTTGGTTTCAGAAAATGCTTTAAATTTCTAATAAAAATTGAAAAATAAATAATATGTTACATATTAGTTATATAACTGAATAATTATTACTAAAATGAATAATTCTAAAGGCCAATGATGTAAAAAATATTTATGAAACCAAAAATAACGAAATAATAAATACCAAGTATAGAAATAGACGAAAAATAAAAATACGAAATTAAAAATGGTTGAATTAAAAAATTTTCAAAATCTAAATTTATTGATGTTTTAAAATATCAGATTTTTACAATTAACGATTTATGATATTAAATTATGAAATTTTCCCAAGTTTTATTTTTACATTGTCGAAATTTCAATTATTCGATTTATAAAATTTATAATATTGCCGAAATAAAAAATTTTGGATATTGGAAAATTATCGACAGTTCAAAACATTCTCAACATTGTAAAATTGACAAAAAAACAAAATTATTTATTGAATATGGTAATTATTAATTCTAACATTTATAATTCGTTAAATGAATCTTATATTCTGTTATATAGATATTACATTCTCGTAACATACTAGTTATATTGAAGATTTATAAATGTTATATGCTGATTACAAAACAGTTACATTAATTTTTTAGTGGAATCCAAAATTGTGTTTAGGAATTTTAAATTATATATTTTAAGTTTAAATTATATATTAAAGAAAATGATATTATAAGATGTAACATTCAAGTAACAGTTGTATTAATGTTACATAACTAATATACAATAACAGTAATATAACAGTTACAGAATTCTTATATTTTCGGGATTCCAAGGATATCGTGGAATTTTATGATAAAAAATAATTAATAATTTTAATCGAAATCAAAATTTTTTAAAAAGGAATTTTAAAGGTTTTCGTGGAATTTAAGGTATTTCAAAAGATTTACATAAATTAAAAAAATAAAAATTCGAAGAAAATTAAAGGTTGTTATGAAATGTATAGGATATCAAGATTTCTGTATTATGTATTTATTTTTTTCGGTATTTCTCATTAGTCCCACGTCTATTTCGATTTAAGTGGATAATCTAAAACTAAATATAACTTGCTTAGTCTAGTCGAGGGTTAAATGACTGTCACTGAAAATAAGTGACTTGATAAGGGGCTGAAGGTGGCCTCCAGTCGAGATATTAAGAACAAAATGGGTTATCGATCTCTACGAGCGTTTCTAAGATTCCGGACGAGCAAATACCAATTAGTTCTTGAACCTAATTTGATTGCCATTACACTCTCCAGGGAGAAAATTTCCCCGAGTAAACAAACTTGAAAAATAAACTCCCTTCTCCAAATAACACTCACACACACAAATTAATTTTATTTTTCTGTTTTGATTGTAATATACAATATCCAACTTTAATTTTGTATATTTCATTAATATCGTGACCTTTTTTCTAGGATAGTATTACATTAAAATAAATCAATAATTAGTATTACATTGAAATAAATAAAATGCGAAAAAAAAATAAATTTAATTAATTAACTTACGACATTGTCTCTGGGGTTGGAGGCTTTTTCTCCTCCAAGCTCCGACTGCTTTCGTCGCAATGATGAAGGTTGATAATCTCCTTCAGAATTGAAAATCCAAATTTTCTCCCTTCCAGATTTTCCAGCGTTTTCAAACTTTTCTCACTAACGCTTAAGTACACTTTGTATATTTTTGTACTTGATGTATAAAAACTGGTGCGCTTAGAGTTAGAATTAGAATTAGAATTAGAATTTCCTTTAGAAAAAAGTTCGTTTCTCGAGATTTTTAAAACATTTCTGTTCCTTCAACTAAGTTATGATTAATTTTATATTTTCTCTATCGAAATTTAATACGACGTTATAACACTCTTGAAACTGATTGTACGAACGCTCATACACTACTCAATTTGTTAATTAATCCATTAAATTGAAATTGGAATTTCAAGGTCAAAAAACGATATACTTCTTTTAACAAGTTTTGTAACGAATTCTTGTAATTTTTTAATTTAATTCAATTGTCCATTTGTGTGTATAAATTCGTTGAAATGCTTTTGAATAATTTTTGGTTTGTCAAAAATTTGGGGGTAGAAAAAAGGGGTAGTGACACACTGTTTCAGAAAACACCGTTTTCTTGAGATTTTCGGGCTGGGATGCTGGAGCTGCACCTCGTGTTGGTGGTTAGTGGCTCCTTATTATTAGCCCTATTTTGAGACACCCCACTTGGACCAGACCGGAAGTATGCAACGAGGAGCATGACACTGTATCGCGAAAACGCGAGCTTTTGGGAGGAATGAATGGAGGCGGTTTTTTCTGTCATAAAACGAGAGGTTATCGAAAAAAAGTCGCGTGGAGAGGCAGCGAGACACGAGGTAACCCTTGCCACTTCATCTCTCGCAACCCCCAAGTCGATCGAAACTCCCTCATCACTGGACTCCCGGTGGCGAGCATGCGCAACTCAATTCGCGCCAATTTACCCCTTTTTCCACAAAAATCACACAAAAGGTCGAAAATTTCTAAAAAAAAAAAGAGTCATCTTTAATCAAACTGTACACTTTTTTAAGTTGTTAAAGTTTTTTAAGTTATATTATTATTATATTAGTGTTATAAAACGGTTATATAACAGTTACATTGATGATATATACACGTGCTCGTTATATTCCAGTTCTAGTGATGTTATATAAGCGTTAAGTACTCGTTACATACCAGTTACATTACTTTTTTACTGGAATTCAAAATTGTTTTTAGGAATTTTACATTTTTTCGTGAAAATAGAGTTTTATTTTTTCATTCCACGAAAATCACACAAAAGGCCAAAAAAGTTACATTATTGTTACATTAGGGTTATAAAATGGTTACATAAGAATTACATAGATGATATATACATGTTATATACCAGTTATAATGATGTTATATAGATATTACATTCTCATAACATACTAGTTATATTCAAGATTTATAAATGTTATATTCTGATTACATACCAGTTACATTAATATTTTATGAAAATCCATAATTGTTTTTAGGAATTCAAAATTTTTTCGTGAAATTTATAGAATTTTATAGAGATGTTTACAAATTTGAAAGGATTTTAAGTAGTAAAATAATTTTACAAGCTAACATGAAATGTTTAAATTATATTTAAAGAAAATTATATTATAATACGTAACATTCGTGTAACAGTAATATAACAGTTATATAATTCTTAAATAACATATAAGTAACTGTTATATATCTTTTATGTAACATTTATATAACGTTTATATAATAGTTATATAACAGTAGTAAAAATTTTGAATTTTAACTTTTCTATATCTACAAAAAAAAAGATCAATGAATGAAATGCGAAATCTTCACGTTTGTACGATTTTATTAAATAAATATAATACAGATTTACACAGAGAGACGATTATTCATAATACTGAAAATTAATTTGTGGCATAACAAGGCATATTTCTATTCAAATTCTATCACGCATGCTACCCTACCTTAATTTGTCAGACAAACATTTTCATACTCATATTTCTCCAAAATTAAGAAAGAAAATTTTTCTGGAAAAATTTTGAAAAAAAGTTTGAAGAAATTTTATACACATATATATTTTTTTAATTTTCGGCAATTTGAAAATCCGTGTAATTTATATTTTTGGGATGGGTAATTTTCCATTTTCGTTAAAAAATATTGAAAATTGAAATATGATTGGTGAAGATAATTAGTATATTAATTAATCTGATTATTTAATACATGTGGTTGAATTAAACGAATAACTTTTCCGAGTATCAAACAATCTCGCACAATTCTCTTAAAAATTATTGGGTGAAAAAATTGAGTAATAGAAATGGATTTTTCGGACGGATCCACTACTGAAGGCAACTATAAAATTCCCTATTAAAGCATTTTACTCTGAAAACTATAAATACGGTATAAATCTATTATAAATATTGCCTAAAATTTCCAGCGATATAAGCAATATTTCGTATTCAAGTACAATAAGATATTCAAATAAAAATTTAGGGTCAAATTATGAATAAAAATGTATTGCAAGTATAAAATAAAAATATCTTTAAAAAGATAAAAAGAAATAGTTTTAATCTAGCAAAATCTAGGAAAAAAAGTAACGCTATTTCAAAATAGTGGAGATTGTTTTGCACTTTCACTACTCATATACATTTTTTTCTACTTACACACTATAATTATTATTTATTTATTTATTTTTAATAGTGAATTTGTATTCATTATCTGAAATAATTGTAATTTATTTAATTTATAATGATTAGAATTATTTATAAATTTTGTATACTATAATTTATTTTCAGAATTTTATTGCAAAAATCTTTATTATCAGTGTCGTTAATAGTAATTAAAAAAAATTTGTGTTGTGGTTACAGGTTAAAAAAAATTTTTTTTTTGTATTTACATACTGTAGTCTTCTTAGTGAAAAAACGAGACTTTAATTTTTAATTGTTGAATTAACTATACATTATTCAAATGTATAATTTAATTAATTACTTAAATAATTATAAATTAATAAATTATTTTTTAATTGATTAAATTATAATTAATTAATTAAATAGATTGTTATGATAAAAGGGAATCTCACAATTAGAAACAATGACAATTGCAAATTATGGTTCACTTTTTCCTGCGTCAGATGTCTTTGTAACGCTCGTGGAATAAAGTACTAAGTATATTGTCAACGATCAACATTCATAGATTTACAAATAAATTATTTTAACGGCTATAGCATAGTGGAATCTAAAAATAATTTTTCTCACATTAATCTTTCATTTTTCCAAAAATTGGATTTAAAAAAAAAATATTTTTAAATATAAAAAAAGTTGATTTTTCCTAAATTAAAAAAAAAATTGTTTGGTCCGCAGAAAAAAATATTTTTAAAAACCACTCTAAGTATAATTGAATTTAGCGTAATGTTTCCCCATTGGTGTATATTTCAAATTGAAATAATTGGTTAATGAAGAGAAAAGTGACCTTCACTTTTTATTTTCTATATTATTTTGTAATTTCCCCATTATAGGAAATAGTCAAGATTATATTTACTTCGTCAGAAAATTATATTACATTGAATTCTTCCAACAAATAAATACTTTAATAAATCGACATCTAAGAATTTTTTTATATTAATTAATTTTGTGTTCTGCTATGAGTAATAATGATTTAAAGTTACCTTTAATTAATGTAATTGATAATTTATTACTGATAATTTGAACTTACATTTTAATTTAATAATTAATTAATTAATTTTTTACTTTCTGTTTAAAGAAAAATTAAAATGTGCCTTTCGTATTTAATTAATTTTATTAATTATTTAAAAATTAATCTCTATCTTCTTTTAGACCAAGAGAAAGAATGTCTACATGAAGATAATAATATTTTTAATAATATTTCCAAATACGTATTTAAAAAAACTTCAAAAATCATATTATAGTTTTTTCTCTTGGATTAATCGAGTCAATTCCGGGCTCTTAAATTTCAATTTTTTATCATTGAAGGCATAAAATAGAAAGACCCAAGTTTTTGCAAGATTTGCATTGAAAAATCGTTTTTCGGACGCTTTCGTACATTTTTTGAAGCGTACGATTTATAAAGTTATGTCTTCACTTCAGTTGCACTAACACCATGAAGTAAGTAACAACAGCTCCCAAGACCTGTTGAAAAAAATTAATTAATTGAAAATTAATTATTGAAAAAATAAATTCTTAAAAAAATGAATTAATTAAAAAATGAATTCTTAAAAAAATGAATTCATTAAAAAAAAATACGTAAAATAAATTAAGTATTAATTTTTTTACTTACAGAGGCGAAGAGATCGAGGGATACAGTAAAGAATTTCGCTCCTGATATTGACATTGCTTTTTGACACTGTTGACAGACAATTTGGACGAAAGTTTTTGCCTCCTCTGAACCGTCGTACCAATGGCACGAATAGGCGGCTTCCATAACCGACGAGCTCTGAAAAAGGACAAAAAGACATTTTTTAAAAATGCCATAATTAATCAAAAAAAAAAAAAAAAAAAAATACTTATATTTTTTTTTTAAATTACCTCTTCAATAAGTCGATTTCCAAATATGCAGAAGAGAAATACTTGGCCCAGAGTGTACAACAAGTAACCAATTGTGGAAGCAGCGTAAACGTTAACTCCATTTACCTATTAAAAATACATTTCTTAATGAATATGATAATTTTAATCAATATCTTCCAGGAGTTTAAAATTTCCTCATATGATAAAGTTTAAAACTTGAAGTTCAAACTATTTAATTAATTCTTTTAAATATTCAAATTACCTTTGTAGCTTGGTATGCAAGGAGAGTTAAAGTTATAGTCGTCGCTAACATGTGCAACAACAGAGCCACGCCATAGGCATCACCAACAGCTGTTACCAACCTAAAAAAAATGCAAAATTTTTTATTTTGAGATTCATTTTTATATTACTAAGACTTATACTTTAAAATCTTTCGTTAAAAACTCTTTCTTTACTCGCAAGAAATCGATTTCCGGTGAAAAAAATTAAAAATATTTATATTCTAATTTTTCTCACGCGTTCAAAGTCTCGAGGTGGAGAAATTTCCAAGACTACTCCACCTCGATTTTTTATTCTTTGATAAAATCCTTCGTAACGAATATAAATCGCTTATTTTTCGTATACGCAATTTATCCAATGGCAAAAAACGATCCCTACCAAGATGTTCATTTAATTAATTAAATTATTGCTAATTAATTAAGTCAGAAATATTTTTTTCTCTCAGAATTCTCCTTAAAAGACTATACAGCTTAATAATTCATAGAGGAGAGTTGCGTATCGTTTATTACAGTGTATACAGCAACGTGGTCTTGAAGGTTTGTATAATAACTGGGCAATTTACTATAATGGAAGGAATCGTTTAGTCTGACGATTCAGAAAGTTAAACTTGACGAAATGATATGTCTAGTGGACAACGAACGACTGATTGATATCGAAAAAAGCATGTACAGTTAAAGGTTAAAGGAAAAATTGTTAAGTTGGAAAAATTATTTATTTAATCAAAGTGACCAGTTATCGTCATTCATTGCCAACTCTGAGATCAATAAGTACATTGTGTAGTGCCTTGAAATGCTTATGTCACGTGTATGGGGAAGACATAGTTGTTTCACTTACTGTACCCATTCGGATGGGCATAGTAAGTAAGGTTCTAGGTACTTAGGATAACTTCTTGCATTGATCAACTACAACTTTACCTGGTCAAGAAAAAAACAAGAAATATCTGCAAAAGTTTAAAATTCGATTGAAAGTAAAGAAAAGTTATCGAATGTTTTATAAAACAAATGAATTTTTCTGTAAAAGCATCAATCGATGCTTGCAGATTTTTATAATCTGATTTTTGAGGTAAAAAATGCACCACTTGTGAGAAAGATGTTCATCTGCCACCTAGCGGTCGATTTTGGTAGCATAGTGTACCTTTCTCTAATTTGAGTGAGAAATTCTTTCTTTCATTGAGTTTTTTTGCATTAAAGAACTTTGTTTACTTTCAAATAAAATTTCAGTATTTTTGTTATGGTAGAGGCAAAATTAATATAGGAATCTTGATTTAATTAAAAAAATTATTCAGTTTAGACCAATTGTGAGAGAGAAAATTGTAAATACCATCTAGTTGTCGTTTTCTGAACTAAAACTGACGTTATTCTGTTTGGGACGTTGTTGGCTTTAAATAAATAACTGAGTGACTAAGTTACGGAAGTTAAAGTTTTTTTTAGACTTTTATTGATTAGGATAAATATTTTTATAATAAAAAAAAAAAGTTTACATAACTTGAAAACAAAAATTTCTATGCGAATAGGTTTTTTTGTTTTGAGCCTGGGAGATTTCAATGCTTTTTCCTTGCTAGAAGTAAATAAAGTCTTGACAAATTATCGGAGCATTAATGTCCCTTTTATCGATTATTTTATTATTTTCTTGAAATTCTCGAAGGGTTGATCAATGAAATTTCATGAAATCTCTTGAAAACGTTTGGATTTTTTTAAAAATCTTTTAAAACTTATAAAACTCATCAAAATTCCTAAAAATCTATTGATATCCCATAAAATCTTTTGAAATTCATTAAATATTGAAACCTAATATACCATAAAAATTCTTAATCAAAATTCATTTATCAAAACTGATAAATTTCTCATAATTTCTCAAGTATTTATTTATTTAATTCACTATTCTGCTTCCAAAACATAAATCTACTAAAATAATAAATTACTTCATGAATGTTTTCTTAAATTTGCTAATGTGTAATTTTTAATTTAATTAGTGGATTAACAACTAGAGAACACATATAACACGTGGATCTATTATTCTGTCAAAGCCTCAGAGGTTTAAATTTACAATTAGTTCCACATTGGAGAAAAACGTTAAATATTTAGTAATCATTATCCGCATAATTACAGTAATTTACGGTTCATTATGTATTTTACGACTGTTTTCACTTAATATCAAATCGTTATGTTGACTTTACTCATGATTGCTATTTACATTCTTCCTTGAATGATGAATGATAATTTTATCGTTTGCATATATTAAGGGCACGTGACATATTTTAGAAATTCAGTTCATCCAGCTCTTTTAGGGACACCATCTTTTTCGCCAACAACAAAAATTCCAAATATTACGAAATTAATGAATTATTTATTAAGGAAATACAAATTCCCAAAATTTCAATATCTTGAAAATATAAAATATTCTAATTTTCAATTTGTATTCAAAATTTCGGGAATTATGTTTTCGGTATTTTGGTTTTTTGCGTCAAAAATATCTTGTCCCCATTTTCACCATAAATAATGGGTTTTTTCTCCAGTTTCGTAATTTGTTTTTACTATTTTTCAAAAAAATAATAGTCGTCAGAAGTAAGTCTTAATGTTCTTTTCCAGTCCTCAAAGTTTCAGTGGAAAGTATCCATTATTTATAGTAAAAAAGTTTCCGAAACTGAATTGCTAAAAAGGTAAATATCACATGCCCTTATAAAGCAAACAAATACATTTAAGCTTAAATATTTCCATTGGCAACTCTTAAAGCTCTTATAAGTATTTTAATTCATGTTGATATTCAGTGTTGATCTTCTTAGACAACAGATCGCGAGATAAGCCACTTAAAAAGGAAATATTAGTGAAAGGGTTGAGGATCGCGTGCAATCGTCTACGATTGCCAGCAGTTCTCATAACACCCCGCGAATTGCTCGAGCCATGAAGCACGTCCCCCGTTGCGGTCAATATCGCGCACTCTTCGAATTAATAATTAATAAACGTGAGAAATGCACCACGCGTAGGCTTCCTCAGCGAGTATAAATCCCTCTGGAATCGCCGAGGTGCAACTCGTGACTTGCATTTTCTTATTTGTTGAAATTTAATAAAACTAGGATTTTTATTAAGCATTTTACAGACTTTTAATAATTATTACCATCTTTCTAGTTCTTATCATCAAATCATCAATTTTTTATCATCTAATCGTGAATCTTTAAATTTTGTCATCCACAAATCATCAAATCCTCAAATTCTCCAATCCTCAAATCCGCAAACAGTTGTAAAATCAAAATAACCTAGTTCTGAGACTATAATATCACCAGATATTGTAAAATCATCAAGTATCGAATCATCAGATAACGAGTCTTCAAGTTCTTAAATCTTCAATCATTATTGAAAAATAATGACAAATAATAAAGTGATGAATTTTTACAAGGAATTACATGGAATGAAGAAATTACTTATTAATATTACTTATTACTAATTAATTATTGATCTGGTTTTTAAATTATTGCGAGCATAATATTAAAACCGAGAGGCACTGAATACTTCTGGAGCTTCGACTTCGAGACGACCGACATAGTTCATCATGAATCATTTAGATACAGGTAGAGTCGTCTAGAGACACGAGTCGCTAGAGTTCATCGAGTTTATGGTATACGCGATCACGTGCAATGTTTCGATTTTTACATCATGTAGTTAACAACTAACCTTCGCAGCTTTCGAAATATTCACCTTAAATGTAAGCATTTATTCAAGATAATTATCTTTCATTCAGAAAATAGGTGATCTATTTCAAATCATGTATTTTTTTAAGATCAAAGAGCAACTCTTCTACAATCATCAATTTTTGAGACCGAAAAGCAAATTTTTCTCAAATTATCAATTTTTTTAAATCAAGAAGCAAAGTTTCTCAAATCATTAATTTTTAAGATCAAGAAGCAACTCTTAAATCATCAATTTTTTCAGATCAGGAAGCAACTTTTCTCAAATCATTAATTTTTGAGACCAAAAAGCAAATTTTTCTCAAATTATCAATTTTTTAAGATCAAGTAACAACTCTTCTCAAATCATCAATTTTTTGAGATCAAGAAGAAACTATCCTAAAATCTTCAAGAAATTAAATCATATCATCAGATCTTTCCGTTTTCTCTTTTAGAAAACGCGTAATTCTCTGGTAATGAAATCATTCGGACATAAAATAATGATATTCCCAAGAGGAATCGACAAACCCGAAAATTTTGATTTTTTAAGAAATAATCGAGGTGTTCAATTATGAAACCTCAATAATGATGCATACGATTCAACCTTACCTTACAACGTGCTTATGTCTCTCGACCCAGTACTTGATGGCACTTCTGACCAACATTTCTTGTTTTTTCGTGAGGCCATTGGGACCAACTCCTCCATTGAAGGTCATTCCTGCAGTTGGTCTGAAAGTTGCTGTAAAGTCTTGTCGATTATTGTAAATTCCTCGAACATCCAGGTCCAGCATGTTGGTTTCATCAGCTGGTGGAGGTTGATTATCCCTCAAATGTTCAGCACTACCAGCCTAAAAATAGAAACATTTATTTTTAAATAAACATAACATGTGTGTATCCATCTCATATTATTTGTTGGGTGGTATATGTTATTATATATAATTTATTATTTTTTCGCTACTTGTTAATCGTTTTCTTCCCAATGCTTTTTTGTCTATCCTTACTACCTTTGTTTTGGTTTGTTACCTTTGTTTGTATTTCTTTCTTGCTTCACTGAGAAAAATGTTTGGTTCGGACTACAAACTTTTTTATTGCTATAGAAGAAAACGAAAATTGTTGGTTGTGTTAACCGAATTTTTGTTGAACCAACCAAAATGTTGTTAATTCAAACAAAACTACGATTTTCTTGGTTTAAATGAATTTTCTTGATTCAACAAAAGGTTTGTTGAGAGAACCAAGGTTTGCTTGGCAAAACCAAACAATTTTTGTTGCTTCTATAGCAATAAAAAGTTTTTTTGTCCGAACCAAGCAGTTTTCTTAGTGTTGCTGTTTTTATCCACCTTCATGACTTGTCTTCAAAATCTTTGTTTCTTCCTCATTGTTTTCTGTTGTTCTTTATAAATCATTGTCTGTTACTGTATCTAGTTTCATGATTGTAAGTGTCCTGGTGTGTTGCTTCTTAAAAGTATATTTATTGCTCATGCTTATATTTTCCTCATAGTTTATATTTTGTGTAGTTATGTTAACATTTCTACACTCCACTCTTCCATTTTGTTTATCGTTCCTTGTCTGTTGCTTATTGTTTCTATTCTAAAAAGATGATTGAGTCCAAGTCGAAATATCGTAGCGCCTATTCCGCACTTCTGATTCGTCATGTAAGTATCGATAGTGATTTTCGAGAATCGATACTTGCCGAATCGTAAATTACACACGTAAATTTAATTTGAAATTTTTAATTTGGTTTCGTTAATAATCATTTTGTCACGAGTCTAAACTTGAAATTTTATGGAATTTTAAAATATTTTATAGGAGATAATGGGATTTTAAATGTTATCATACAATTTTAAAGAATTTCAAAAAGTTCCTGGGAATTTTTAGAATTTTTCACGACTTTGATCAGATTTTAATCGGACTTCAAGGTACTTTTATGTCTTTTAGAATATGTATCTGGGATTTAAATAAGGAATTTAAAACTTTATAGGGAGTTTTATTGAGGAATTTCAAAAGCTTTTTATGATTTTTAAAAGATTTTTTCGAATTTACAAAGATTTCGAAGGTTTTCAAGAAATTTTTCGATTTTTAAAAGATGTTGTGGAATTTGTATTGGTTTGATGGAGTTTTATGAGATTTCTAATAATTTACATAAAAGTATTTCCAGAGATTTTTCTAATTTTAAAAACATTTTGTGAAATTTTAAAGGATTTCATGGAATTTGATAAAATTTCTAATGATTTTAAGGGATTCTAATTGTGAAGGAATTTCATCAAGAGGTTTCTAGGCAGTTTTAGAGATTTTCATTAATTTTAACATGAATTTCAAGAGATTAATGATTTTAAAAGTTTTTATGTGCACTTTTAACGATTTTTAAGTAATTTGTACGAAATTCAAGAGATTTTTATGATATTAAAATGATTTTGTAAAATTGTATGGGATTTTAGGATATTTCGTTGAAATTTTAAGTAATTTTAAAAGCTTTGTAAGAGTTTTATGAGGTTTTAAGGAATTTGAAACATTATCCTGGAATTTTAAGGAATTTTATTAGTTTTCTAATAATTGTATTTGATTTCGAGAAATTTTTCTGATATTTAAATGAGTTTGTGAGAGTTTTAAAGGATTTCATGGAATTTGATAAGATTTCTATGTAATATTTTTAAGGGATATAAAATTGTCATGGAATTTAAAAAGGTTTCTACACTGAGAAAAAGGTTTGGTTTGAACAACAAAATAATTTTGTTGTTATTTATGCAACAAAATTTTTTTGTTGGCTCAACTAAATTATTGTTGGGTCAAGAAAACGTTTTGTTAAACCAACAAATCGTTTTGTTGAACTAACAAATCGTTTGGTTGAACTAACAAAAATTTATTTCAGTCAACAAAACATATTTTTTTGCATAAAATATTTTTCTGAGTGTAGGAATTTTGAGAGATTTTTACAAAGTTTATCATGGATTTTAAGAGATTAGAGAAATAAAATATAATAAATTATAGAGTATTGAAAAAGAACGTAAATGCTTCGTTCGTTCTTGTATTATATATTGCTTATTTATGATTTGTTTGTGCGTTATATTTGTTAATCATTTTCATTTTATTACTCTCTCGTCAATCCTTACTTTCTTTTGTTTTAGCTAGTTGTTATCATTGTTTGTATTTTTACATTCTCATCAGAGAAGGTATTAGATTTGTGTAAAATTTGACCCCCCCAGTTTTTGTCAAATGTCCACGTTTTGGGACCCCCTGAACCCGAAAATATGTTTTTACGAATGTGTCTGTCTGTCTGTCTGTGTGTCTGTGTGTCTGTCTGTAGATTTTTAGTTTGTGAGCACGATAACTTTCGAAAGAATCGACCGATTGGATTGTCCTTTGGTATACTCTTTTAGTGTCCTAAAATGAAGGTCAAGTTCGTTAGCCAGCTATTTTGGATAAAAATTCAAAAAGTTGGAGCATTTTGAAAAATTTTGAAACCACTTTTTTTCTTAATTTGAAAATTCTAATCACGGATGTTCATAGTACTCAAAAAGTCGAACAATTTTTCTTAATTACTTTTTTGGATAAAAAAAAAATTGAAAGACTTATAACATTTTGAAAATAAAAAAAAAATAAAAGAAAACTTAAATTAAAAGACAAGCAACGCACGATATGAAAAAAAGTCTAAAGATGAAAAATGTTTCTTTTTGAACACTCTATAGG
>UCOH01007012.1:0-20167 GCA_900474275.1 Synergus japonicus
ATATATATATATATATATATATAAATAAATAAACAGAAATTTTTCTGAATACATATAGATATATATTGTAGGCAATAAACGGTACGAAAGTATCCATTGTGCCCATCGCTAAGATTTACAGCAATGAGATATTCCAGAAAATTTATTACTGGAACTGTGGAGATAAGTGTTCACCGATAGTCGTTATAAATTCACAAGATACATTATTTACATAGTTTACACCAAAAGCAATGTTTTCGCTTTTCCATCGCCAATTCCAAATCGCCATTTGCACATTCAGAAGAAGCCTAGATTATCATATTCTATGTTTTATAGGTAGCTTATTTCGCAATAAATTCTATAAGTTGTAGGTAACTTTAAATCACAATCAGATTCTGAAACTATTTCAGCTTTTTATAATCATAACTACTCCTAAACTGTTAGATATTTTGATCCGAAATTGAAATAGACAGGAACTTTGAAAATTGATACCTAATTTACGATCTTTATAAATTACACGAATAATCATGACCAATATATTATATTCCTAATAATAATTATTTTCCTAATAATTGGAATGCAGATTCTGGAATATTTATATATACATATATATTATATTAGTGAATATTATGAATACTTCATTAAAACCGCTACAGTATCTATTAATCTGGTATCTGTATTCTGTAATCAACGGAGATAAAGTCAATATAAGAAAGTAAACGTGAATCGACATGATTCGCGTGCAGCTGGATGCTGTATATTAGGTACAGATCGATTGACACGTAACGCTTAACTTAGGGGAAAGTAGCGTCAAGGTCGTGTATAAATTATTTCTAAGAACGCAGAAAATTGAAAAAAAAAATGAACACTTCATTAGCATAATATGCCTTAAGTTACACGTGGCTCGCTTGAAAATATAGTAAACATTATATATGTATTTTCCACACATTATAAAAGTTCCCAACTTCTAAATGTCATCTACTTTTTCCTGAAGCCAAATCTCTAAAAATGAGGGCCTTTCTGGTAATTGTCATAGATTTCCCGAATGGAAATCTCAATTTTTCTATACACGCATTCAGTTTCCGGTTCATTTGTATTTTTATACCGGAAAAATACTGTTATATCCTGAATATAGGTCACACGTCTTCCTTTTCCTCTCTTTTCTTCTCGACTCACTTTTTCTTCTCTTCTCTTGATTCTTTTTTGATTATTTTCTTTTTTTAATCTCTTTTCTTTTCTTTTCTCCTTTTTCTTTTCTCTTCCTCTCCATTCGCATATCCTCCTCTGTAAATTTCTTTTAATGGTAAAGGAGTTGGAGGGACGGGAAACCCCCTGCAGTGGATGCGATGACCTAATTGTGAAGTAGTGAAAGTGGCACGCTGGTCAGACATGGCCTGCCACCGTTCACCCACACACGTAGGTGTACACATAAGTGAACACGTAAGCATAAGCATAACCCTCTGTACTCAGTACTCACTACTCATGTATTCCACAAATGTACTTGTACACCTTCAGGGTGCTCTTATACACTTACACTACCTTCATGTACATACATACAAGAATTCTTAATACTTATGCATGTAAAACGCACGTACCTACTACTTATGTTCACGAGCGCAGGGTACTTATATGTGAATGCATATATGTTGTCGATAGTTCTCTTGCTGTGGAATATAGCGAGCCGGTGATGAGGTGAAGGTAATGTAGGTGCAGCTACCGGCTGGTATACTAATTGGAAATTATGGAAATTCAAGACGAGGCAGGATTCTGCAGCCTTCTCATCCACCTCCTCCTCTTTGCCTCCTTTTTATTTTTTTTTAAGTTCCCTTTCAACTGAAGGACATCTGTTTTTAGAAAACTATATTGAATCTTATGAGTTTGTTAGACGATTCGAGAAAACATGTTTATTTTTCGAAATAACGTATATCCCAGTTTGAATGCCGAGAATGGCTTAGGCTTACAATAATTTGTTTTCCTTTTCCTTCGAGAAGAATGATTTTCTATTAGCTTTTCTGATCGATGAAAGCTCTTAATTGAAAATACTTGAACGGCATCCCCCGATCAACGAGAATACTTCTAGGTGATCGAGAGTAAATTTAGCGACGAGCAACGTATTCGGTTCAACGTCTCCCGGAACTTGGCTCCCCGATTTTCAGGGCACGCGCCCTTACCTTAAAAGTTCCGATTTAAATCTAAAACCTTTTGGTAGGAATAAAAGGTTTGAATAAAATTTCAATGAAGATCTGTGGAGACTGATTTGGAAGAATTTTTCTTGATTGTTCAAAGGCTGACCGAAGTGCGGAGAGATCATAAACAAATAATAAATTGTAATTATCAGTATACAATAGTCCTCTTCATTCATCTTGCGTCACATGCATGACAAAGAGAGGGTCATTCTTCGTTATTCTCTTCGCAGGAAGCGAAGCAAAAGTGTGATTATCTCCTGGATGTGACCTACTTTATCCATCTGACCACTTGAGGGCCCAGAACCACGAAATCCGCATTGGGCCGCCCAGCCGGAACTAAAACGCCTTTATAAGTAGAGGGCCGAAGGACAAGAAAGTGAATTATTGTTCCCCTTGATCATAAGGCACCAGTTATAATAATAAACCGCTCGAGGCAGGTACTCAAATAATATCTAGAGAAAAAAAGAAAAGCTTTTGCGACCTATATATTAATACAGTCAAACTCCGTACTGCTATAAAAAAGAGGTCATGGCGGTTTCTTTATTTATATAAAAAAAACTCAAATAATATTACCTAAAATGGTTACGAATCACTTATTTATTGAATTAGTGAATGGACGTCTTATAATTTATATTTGACTTTAATTTTTTAATTCAGATAGAAATGAGTTATAGCATCAGAATGGGGAATACAAAAGCAATTTAAAAAGTCGAAACTAGCATTAGTAGGTGAACAACTGTTCGACAATCGATTAGATTGAACGATCGATCATGCGTAGAATGATAGATCTTCGTGATTGTCTTGATTCAGGAACCACGTCGAGAATTATTGGTGTCGAGCCAGAACGAGGATCTTAGATCAAAGTCGCTGAGCTTAGAATCTAGTTCTAGTACGACTATGAATAGACAAGGCTCCCCCTTGGCCCAAACTGCGAAGCTCATCCTAATTGTTCTTTCTACTTGAATAAACTCTTTAAAAAACGTATCATACGTTTATCATATAATTTCATCTTCTACTGGTTCTATCTGTTATATTTATTAACACGAAAGAAAATTAGAAATATGGTTCCCACTTTTTTATTTTTTAAATTAGATTTCAAATAACTTTGTCCCCAAATTGATTGAACCTCCGAAATGAATGGTATGGAATTTTTGACTGAATGAATTGAATGGAATGAATTTCGGTCGTCCCCAGTTATTTTCCGGGATGATGCTGTTTGGACGAACGTAGTTTTCCGAAAAGATCATTTTTATCTAAAAACTGAGTAACTTTCCAAATGGCCAGTGCTCGCTTCGATTGATCCAGACAGAAACTCTGTCGAACGTAGGCATTTATCTTATTTCCACACGACTATCTTATCATGTTATAGATATCGTCTTGGAACTGCATATATACGTCTTAAAGACAAGTTACTTGACACAGAAATAAAGGCGGAAGGCTGAAGCTATTAGGAGCGAAACTGCAGATGAAGCATAAATGCAAAAAGAATGGAAATAGATACAGACGAAAAAATGATAAAGACGTATATCCGGAATAATTTTCTAGCACGTGCTGAGATAAGATGAGTAGGCGATTTTTAGGGTGTCTTATCTACAATGTTATCATTAATAAAGTGAACTTGTAGGCGCCAATTAATATTTACTTTAAACTTCTCTATAATTGCGAGCACATGTGCCTACCATTGTCAATAAGAAAAATTGTACTAAAAACTTTCAAAACTTGTGAAAACTTGAGAAAATGTTGATTTTAGATCTCTTTAAACTTTACATGTGTATTTCCTACATTTTCTCTTTATATCTTCTCTTAAATCTGACGGTTTTTTGGCCTGCATTACCTTCCTTATTTATAAGACTCCAATATATAATGAAATTCTATATTAAATTAGAAATTTAAACTTTTCAGTTTTCAGTTTTCAACATCTTCTCTCGACTAAATCTTCTTTTCCTTCCTCTCTCCATTTTCATGACAGTTTTTTGGCACAGGGTTAATTCAGATTATTAGGTTGAAGATGCGAGCAAGTACCACCCCTGGTATTTATTCCTAGCTGATCTTGGTAGTTATTAATACTTTTCCAGCAAGTGATGCACTTCTTGAAAAATATCAAAGAGTCCGCTTTCTTTTTCGCGAATGCTGAAATGTTTCTGACTTTTTACTTGTATTATTTAATTTATTGGTTTCGTTTCGCGAGTCCCAGATAAGAAAATGAAATTCTGCTTATGGTGGGTGGCGTCAAGGGCTAAAAATTTTCTCGGATACTATTATTAGGAAGATGCCCTCAATACCGGCATCTATATCCGGCATTTGCACACAAGTGTAAGATGCACACGTGCGCTCACGAATGTGTCACGAAAATTTAGAGACACGTATATAAATATAAATATATATGCATACATATTTCCAGTGTATAAACGAGAAATGAAACTGACTAGATATTTTTAAACAAGAGAACCCCTACGTGACCTACTGACATGAGGTCCTATCCTTTGACTGTAGGCGTTCCATCACACTTTCCCTGGAGAAAGGGCCCTTCAAAATCTGAGTCCTTATAAAGCCTCAGAAGATGAATAGACAAGATATTATTTATTGACAACATTTTCAGATAAATATTCACTTGCAAAAAAATTCTTTTTGAAGAAAGGATTTTTAAATATTTTTGAGGAATTTAAATGCTTCTAAGATAATATAATTTACACTGAGAAAAATGTCTGATACGGACAACAAAACTTTTGTTGAATCAACCAAAGTTTTGTTGAAAGAACCAAGGTTTGGTTGGCACAACCAAAAGTTTTGTTGTCCGTATCAGACATTTTTCTCAGTGTAATTGAAACAAATCATCACGCATTTTTAGAGATTTCAAAGTTTTTCATGGAATTTTAAAAGATTTTAAACAATTTGAAGAGATTTTAATGGATTTAAAACGTTCCCGCGCAATTTAAAGAAATTTCTATAAGTTTCTAAGAATTGTATAAGATTTTCTGGAATTTTAAAGAATTAACAAATTTTTTGTGGAAATTATAGGATTTCAAATGATTTAGAGGAATTTAAAAAGAATTCGTGAAACTTTCAGGAATTTCATTTAATTTTAAGAGATTTCCAGGGCGTCTAGCGAACTGGGAAACCGGGAAAAACCTGGGAATTTTATTTTGAGTGGGAAAATCGGGAAAACCTCGGAAAATTTCATTTAGGATCGAGAATTTTTTGTATTGTATCGAAAAGTCGACTTTTTTCTACTTTTTACGTTCTTTTTATTCAATTTCTATATATTTATCATTTTTTAAATGTTTTTTATCTCTTTTACTGAAATTTTTTTAAAAATGACAAAAAGATAAATTGGATGGAGCAAAAAAAATTTGACCGGGAAATTTTAAAAGAT
Organism: Synergus japonicus; assembly: GCA_900474275.1. NCBI lineage: Eukaryota > Metazoa > Arthropoda > Insecta > Hymenoptera > Cynipidae > Synergus > Synergus japonicus. The sequence goes on from UCOH01007012.1 coordinate 5,539, forward strand.
TGTAAAAGATTTAAAGTGAAATTATGAGAAATTATGAAAAAATTACAATAGCATTATTATTGAAACTTGATTTACATTCTTAAAATACTTTTCTGTTAGGGAAAAATCAGTGAAATCGAAAAATTGAAACTAGTGACCACCCTAGCTGATACATCATTAATATTATAGTATAAATAAAATTTCTACTCTCGATAATTTTTTAAATTCCACTTTTTCAATTGGAATTTAATCTATATTGGGTCTCCTAGGAAACCTTTTCACGTTTATTATCTTAAAGTGTTGTGTTTTATCGGATTGAATTTTACTGTCGAAATTTAATCTTTATTGACAGAATCTGAAAAGATCGATAGCTCAAAGGCCTATCTACTGAGAAATCGATGAGTTTGGTTGCAAGCATCAGCAAAAGACAGCGAGAAATAGCGAAAAGTGGACAGAAAAAAGAAAATGAAGAGAAATAGCTGAAATTACTATTTAAAATAGTCAACATGCGCTATGAACACATTTTTCCCAGAATTTAGTAAGTTTTCCTATTTCAAATTGTAACTTTTGCAGTTTGCTAAGAAAATTGCAAATCCTGCTATTTTCGTCGCAATATGAAATAGTAAAACTTAATAAATTCCAGGAAAAATGGGTTCAATTCACAAGTTAAATAGTAGATATTAAATAGTATCAGCCATTTTCTTTTTTGCATGAAAGACGATAAAAGAGATCCAAGAAAATTTACATTCTAAGTGTATAAACTATAAAAATTCTGATATTAAAATAACCAAAATTCTAATTACTTCAACCAGAAAAAAATATTAAGGGCATATTTAACCAGAATTTTCTTAACACTTTTGTTATTGAACTTTTAAATTCATATTTGCCTTCTTGCAAGTGTCAAAAGATCGTCGCCGTCTGTAAGAAATCTCAGTGGATAGCCTGTCACGATAGCTCTTATCATGGATGATAAAACACGTAAAAGAATAGGATTGGCAGGTGGCTAAGAAGCAAGAAGGCATGCATATAATCTAGGCCAATAGAGTTTCAGGTGTGAGGGTATTAGCAGGTGATAAAGCCCAATCTAGTGGTCAGGGCAATTCCGACACTTGAGACATGCAATTACATCTCTGTGCTTGAATGAGAATGCGGCTAACAAATCATCTTCATCTCATCTGTACTTCAGTAACGACGTCACGTTAATTAGCCAGTGACGTCACACTTATGCCAAGGCAACGAGGGTCAATACAGTGCGACACCAAACGAATAGGGGCACGTTGTTGACTCTCGTGTGTTGGAAAAGACAACACGTGCTGTAAATGAATACAAAAATTAACGATTAATTTAATTATTTATTGTTAGTTAAAAGTCCCACGTCAGACTTAAAAGAACATGATTTATTCAAGCGAATACAATTAATTTTGAAAATAACTAATAAAATCTTAAAATAATTAATAAATCATAAAATAACTAATAAATCCTATATAATATCGTTTAAGTTTATCATGCAGACAGACGTGAAAGCAAAGAATGATTTCATTTCAGAGTTCTAAACGACTTTCACAAAAATAGATTTCAGTTAGAGACTTGAAATCAAAAGGCGCCGTGGCTTAGTTGGTTAAAGCGCCTGTCTAGTAAACAGGAGATCGGGAGTTCGAATCTCCCCGGAGCCTAGTTGAGAGATTTCTTTTTTGGTATCATTTTTTGTTTAGCGATTTTAAAAAGAAGTATTGACATTTTTTAATGAAATCAAACGGCGCCGTGGCTTAGTTGGTTAAAGCGCCTGTCTAGTAAACAGGAGATCGGGAGTTCGAATCTCCCCGGAGCCTAGTTGAGATTTCTTTTTTGATGACATTTTGGTTTAGTGACTTGGAAACAAAGCATTGACATTTTTTTGTGAATATTTAAATATAAATGCATAATTAAACTGAAGTTAGGGACGCTTGTAATTAAAAGTCGATTATTAGTGATAATTAGACTTTTTAGTTTTAATTTACGCAAATGTCTTCCAAGTACACATCATACATGACGTGATAACCGAAGATTGGCATCGCATTTATTTTACTTTTCTTATTTTCATCCATTTCTGTTATCGATATAAAAGTGTTCCTACGCAAATGATCTTCGCTCTATTTCTGACGCAGACACCATTCCCTTATAATGTTTATTCAATGGTTGTCTTAGAACGCAATAGAAACGACAAACAATTGTTAAGAATTGTTATTCGCGAGACTGTTTTGATTCGTATAAAAATCCAAATATGTACCATTTTTATCGGAGATACGATGCAAACAATTGAGAACTGTAATGTTATCTTTCGAGATTTTCTATGTTCTGGTGTATAAAAAGTATAAAATTGTTTCCCTATAGAATCATATCAAGAAAAAATATGAAAAAGCATCAGAAGCACCAAAGATTCATTATGCAAAATCTTAGTACAGCTAATAATATATATTTATATATATATATATATATATATATATAGCTAATGGAAAATATTGAGATTAGATATACATATGAATCACATTCCAAAGCTCGTGATAATTAAACAGCTAATAAGTGTAGAATACTTTTGGATAATAATCAAGAGACTGTTCATGATCATGTTATCATCGGGGTTTCAAATTCCACACATAGAGCAAAATTTCTGCTAAAATAGGCCCTGGAAGTAGGATTAGTATCATTATTAAAATCATTCGCAGCCTGACAGTCTCTTTGGGGTCAGCAGCCTTGTACTTTATTATCACCGCATGGCTTAGAGTTTGCTCGATTACATTACGCATCAGCGACATAGGAAGTGCCCTCTCCACGCTTCTCTGTTGTTATTATTGTTGTAATTTCATTCAGATGAAACACACGTAATATGCAGCGATACAAACTTTGCTTAATTTGCTCGAAGCTGCGTTTACTATAACGTAATACACTCGACTATAATACGACAATCATAATTACAATCAGATACCAGACTTGGTAACTTGCATTCCGTCAAGATTTGCGACATATTAGCCTTCACCTTGAAAATGTCTATTGGTCGCCCAAGGTGGCTTATTAAGACCGAGATTAAGACTTCTAATTCTCACTAGTCAAGTTCATGAACAACTTTTTTACCAATAGTGATCATCAATCTGAGTGACAAAAAAATTCTCTTTTTCTTTGATATTATTATAAGGGATCTAGGACAACTAGAAGTTAGAATCTAGCCAACAGGTGGTTGCCGAGCCACCTGTTGAATATCGATTCGTTCGCAAGTACCTCTACACAATGATCAAGTGTTACATAAGTTATATAAGTAACACTTTATCAAAAACCTGTGTAAAAGTAAACAATATTTCACACAGGCTTTTCTCATATCACGGCTTATATAATTTAATACACATGTTATCTATAACCAAATACATTAGAAGCACAGGTCCTGAACATGTGTGCACCATTTATCTGTGAAACTAGCCTGCCTCTCTGCAGTATCCACTTTTTCTCCCAGCTTACAACTTTTTGCCGAACTAGATTGCACACTGACATATCACGGTCTGTGGTGCACATTGAAGTTACGCAGGTATTCTCACGCTCGAGTGAAAAACGACGGTAATAACTTGTTTTTCTTTCTTCTATTTCACCTTCCAAGAAAAAAAGATTAGATTGCTATTACTCATGGAAATTATGAACAACATTAGTGTTGACGATTGGCCCCGTTGGTCAATCAATTTGATGGTACAAGGTATAAGTGTTGCTACCCCATTATATTGTCAAGTTGACATACGAAGAACTCCTTCAGCTCAAGAAATTCTTTGAAAAAGTCTTGCAATGACTCAAGACCTATCAAGATTCACATAAAGTATAGCCCTGCCCACCGATAGGAACAAAGGTAGCAAAAATTCCCGCCAGATACTCAGAACCGGTATCACCCGAAACACTAAACCTCCTTATAATTCCTGACTCCCTGGTCCGCAAAACACCGGTCATTCTGCCTGGAAGAACCCATCAGTGCAGGTAAACACCATCCCCACGAAAACAAGACCCAGAATTAAGGAAAAAAAAAGAAACACGTCAAAAATCTTTTAAGGAAGTCACTATATATATACTTTCAAACATGAGGCGCTCTCTCAAACGATCATCTGAGTAGATGAGTCGAGGTCAAAGAAGGAAATAGACTTTCACCATCTTCTGAATCATCATTGTCAAAATGATCATCATCACAAAACTCCTCGCTCAATCCCGCCAAAAGTTCATGCCACCCTTAAAGTGGTATGAACGCTTAACTTGGTAAGGAAACATAAAACAAGGCGCATTTATGAGAGGACACACGTTTCTTCTCTTGTTATGTAACCAGTCAATTCTTAGAGCCAGCAGACTCTCGAGTGTAAAAGGAAAGAAAAGGAGTGAGAAGAACTCTATCCGCGGCTCTATCAGTGTGAGAGATACGAATTTGTGTGCCGAGAACGCGAACACACTTCTCTATATACAATAATACAACTCTTTAGATGAGTGCATGTGTGTGTAGAAACACAGTTGTGTGTATTTGTGTGTTCCACTCTCTCTTTCGCACACAAACAGAAACACGAGTTGGTATGATGCGAACAGACAAGGAGGTAACACTCAAAAGTCGGCTTTTGATGTCTATTTGTATGGTTTTGTGTGTTTGTGTGCCTTTTTATGTATGTAGTTTCCGTTACGTGTGGGTATTTTTGTGGACATGTGTATGTTCGACTGGAGTGAGTTGATCTGCGTGTAGTTCGGCGTGGGGTTGCCGGTAAGTGTGCCAAGGTGCACCTCTCGAGAAAGCCGGACCGACCGGACCACTATTCTCTATAGGCAAGTATACACCGCTTGCTTGGCTACCCCGAGAGGTCCGCTCCTATTCCATCCTACCTTATTACAACCCGTCTATCCTAGCTGATCTGTAACTAGGCGATCATGGTGAACGGACTGAGCTGATATAACTTCTAGATACATGCACAAATCTTCAGCTTACTGGTTGCAGTGGTTCTCCAAACTATATGCACCATACAAACACTTTCATAAAGACATCCGTAAAGACTAGAGACTTTCCATCTTCAACTACATACAACACGTCTTCTACTGATGAACCCTTACCTTAAAATTGCAATTTAAGATGGTACTGAGCCTATTGACCTGTATTCAAGACCCCAAGTCAAACATATGTTCTATAAAGGACAACGTCATGCATGTCATTAGAATTGCTTCTATCCATTCTTATCAAGGTATTCCAAGTGGAATATGCAGCTTGTGATAGTTCTTAAATGCTTATCTGGCTTGTGGACAATGAGTAATTCTTATTTTATCATTCTTGAGACTCCACGTCATATGCTCTGTATATATAATTAAATGTACATATGTATATGCATGTTCTAAAGGATAACCTTCTGTATATCATGAGATAGTTATCGAAAGGCTGTTATGGGTCGTATACTTTGCTACCTTACAGGATTTATCATGAATGAATAAGGAAATTTTAGTTGAGATGATAGCAACTTCAAACCAGACACGGATCTTGTAAAAGGAAACTTTTCACTTGTAACAATCATCAATTGGTCACATCAATCATTGAAATAAGAATAACAATGTTAATATCGATAATAGAATATATTCTTTAGTTATTCTTTAGTGGGTCTTTCCTAGTAAAGAAGTTTATGTAAAAAAGAACCGAAACCTGACAATGCAGACTCTCTTTGGTTCTCCATTATTCAGTGCATCTCGAAAACGTTTACGTGACTTGAAATCTTGTACGCACTTTTGACTTTTCACTCCTGCCTTTCCTTTCCAATCTCGACTCGTGTAGGCGGTGCTCAGAAATGTCCAACCTAGACCTACAATTGCAAGGTATTGCAAGATTATGCGTCTGAGTCCAAATCATTGTTTATCCTGTACTCTTGATTCTTTCCGCAAAGTGTCATGTTCTCTTTAATATAACATATGATAATAACATTTAAAGAAAGTGATGTTAAGAAGAGAATAAGAGATACTAAAAGAGAAAGTATTTTTTGAATTTGAGAAGAAACTTTGTATGCAAATTCACAGAAAATATTGGCGTCTAATCATTAATCGATGTCTGAAAGTGAATCAAGTCAAGCAACTGATATCTCTGCCTCCAAGTTAAGAACACTACTGGTTTCACTAACTGCATGAGTCACTATTATATATATTTTTTTTGAGTTTGCTAACAAGTTAGCTTTCTCTGGAAGCATACCACTTCCGTTTACATGCATGTTGCTTTAAACATTTGAAAAAAGCCCACTTGAAAAGATATAATTGTAAAAAATTTAATTTCTCTCTAAATCTGAATTAGTGAAAATTTTCACTAATTATTAGTAAGTTTTCAACTTTTCACTAAAGTTTTAGTCAAAAATGACTAACAATTAGGAGAATTTTTCACTAAAGTAAATTAGTGACCTACTTTTCACTAATTCAGATTTAGAGTGTTTAAAAATATAAATATAAAAATATAATTTAAAAAAATCTAATGACAGCGGAAATTAAGCCATCAAATAATTCCAACACTTTCTCGCCTAAACTGGGACAGAGTAGAAAAACAATGGTGACAACCAGAAAAACTATTACATCAAAACGTGTAATACTCGAGCATGCAGGGACGAGAATTCTAATTAAGACGTCACTTTCATTTTCACCGGTAATGAGCATGATTATGATGATACCTTCTCACTGTTAATCTGATATTTTTATATATACCTGGTAGTACAGAGTTTTTGATATACATATTAAATTCAAGATAGAGAGAAAATTGCATAAAGGGAATTAGAAAAGAACTCCGAGGTCTAAAGGTTATACAATTAAAATTTTAAATTAAAACCTATTACTATAGCCTACAGGCTTATATTATTTAAACAGTTACTGACACTTAGACCTCGAATATTTTCATTTAAATTTAACTTCGAGTAATATTTGCATATAGATCCTCTAATGAAAATAAAAGTACTAACTAAAAAAAAGAAATATCTTCTTCACTATTTGAATACCTACAATTTAAACTTGAAAATTTATTTTGATTTAAACCAGACAGATTTATTGGAAACACCTTCCTATAAAGTTTTTTTCCTACTGGTTAAAAGTGTTTTTACTCTCAATTTAAATTCTGATTTAATGATTATCGAAATTTATAGATTTTTTTCACATCATACTTACCGCATCACTGCAATATTACCACAACTTTTCCGCGGCTGTGACCCACGTGACAGTTTCACCGAGTTTCACTTTTTTAGCCGCGATTCGTTTATCATTATGCAATGATTTAGTAACGGATTAAAATTAGGCAATACTTGTTCACGGAAATCTAAATCTATTGAATTTTTGGAGAGCAATCGAGAGTAAGAAAAATTCTATTGATTAAGACCAGAATTTAAGAAATAGATAAAGAAATAAAAAGAGAGAAGGTTTATTATTATAATTTAGACCACAAATTTTGTTCAATGTTGGAAAATATTGCTAAATCAGCAGCGATGCTAATTAGCAAATGATGGTTAACATTCTCTTCGATCTAATGAACGAGACCTGTAATTAAAATTACCACTTTGGTTTCTAGGAATCCTTACATAGTTTATTTGCTCCCTAGGCAATTGCAGTACCAATTAAAAGTTGTTAAAAAATTTACACACTGCCTTTTTGAGCTTTGGATGAAAGTTGTGCCAATTACAAATTTTCAATCATCATTCAATTAAATTTATTTATAGATGCTGAGAATTTCAGATAAAAACTTTTTCCATTTGCTTTGATTTTTTTAAGTTCTACCTGTATTTATTATTTTGCCGTATGAATTTTAAAAACACACACATGTTTGCAAATAAAAAATGTTTTCCAACGTCACTTCCGCACGTATGAAAATTTGCTGGAGTGGATGAGACAAGCATTGAAATACGTTTATTTTCAAAACAGAAGTCGCTAATAATTTGAAAACGTTGCTTAAAATTATTCTCTCTGTTTATATAAAAATATTTATGCTTATCGAGGAAAACTTCTCGAAATGATAAAGTTGTTGAACGAGAAAACCCCATTTTCAGACTTATGTTAATTTATGTAAAATCCATTTGCCTACGTGCCTCTTTCCACGCATCCATAAAATTCATACAAAAAAAAAAAAAACGTCAACAAAAATTGCTGGAGACAAATTAAAATAACAGAAAATGACCTTATGAACAATTTCAAAATATTTGAATGTCGAAAAAGATATTTTTGTCTTTTATATTGAAAAATAATCTTTATAGAAAGAGTTCTTAGCTTTATTTTTTTAAAATAAAGCTAAAAAGATTTTTAGTAAAAGAAGAGTAAGAATCGAAATTGAAAAAAATCGTAATTTGAGAGAAAGGATAGTGAAGAAAATGATACAGCATTTTGTATTTCATCTCATGTGATTTCATCTGATCGACAATTTATTGGGTTCTAAAAATAAACGAAGATCATTGAACGAGAGTTTCGTCATTCTTTTGATTATTCATAAACGATAATAAACGGAAAATTATAGTAATTTGTAGGTAGTGAATGCACGTCTTCTGGCTGTAAACTTTTACACGTGTGACTGACATCGATAAGGTCTCTATCACTTCGAATGGTTTTTCTTGATTATCTTGAGGACTTTAAAAATAGCCGTGTATTACGCACATCGATGCGAAACCGACTGACAAGTTCTTACGTTGAGTTCATTCATGAATACGCAGCACGTGTAGAATTTACCGCTGGTTGTGATCGGTAATAGTGTTACTGTTACAAGTTATATGAACATTGAAAACCGCTCATTTATTTCATGATCACGAGTCAATAGAGAATTTTACAAATATTTGTATTAATTAATTTGTTGGCTTTCTTTATTACATTATTATTTCATATTTTAATTGGGCTTTTCGTAGCAATATTTACTTTGATGACAAGCGATACGCATCATTTGTACTTAAACACTTCGCGTGTGACATGTAATTAATTGACAAGAATGACAGAAATAATATACGAAACTATGATACATTCTGTACTAATTCTATGGGATAATAAATTATACCTATTATATTGCTGTTAGAAAGGCTGATTTCTAATTAAGTTGTAAATATACTTTTAGTGAGTAACATAAATAAATATATTGCTATAATTAACAAAGGTCAAAGAAGTCGAAGATTTTCTAATTAATCTCCGCAAGGAAGTCAATTTAATCAATAAAGATCCTTGAAATATTAATATTCTCTTATCTTAAAATGATTCTGAGACCTCTTATTGAGAAACCAAAACGGAAATTAGTGAAGCATAAAAAACTTCCTCATAGTAAAGTTTTGTTCTTTGGCTTATTGTTCGTGGAGATATTATTAGATAATATTAAATATTACTCGCTCAAATGTGGATCAAATTTCCATGAGATGCAAATATTGAAATAAGAGATTGCAAGAGTGAAATTGTATTGTCATCCTCTTTACTTGCAAATATTTGCTCAATTTTTATCGTGTCGCCTGCGTCTTTTGGGTCTTATTATAATCTGCGATAATATGTTAATTTAGAAATTCGTCAACATGAGCGTATATTACCGACGCAATTATTGAAAAATGTTTGCAAAAGAATAATGCACAAGTGCGTCGAATCGTCGAGAACAGTACGTCATTTTTTTACAAAAATTTACGCCATGTAATCGCCGGTACCGTAAATTAAAAATGAATTGTTTCAGCTCGTGGATCATACGGGCAGTTCGTAAGTGATAAAGTAGATTGGGTCTCACGGTAAATTTCGCGAAACTTATTAAAAAACAGTAAAAAAAAAAACCCGAATAATTTATATACTTTCACCTTGGTGAAGACGTGCGTTTGATCAGGCGATTATTTTGGGAATAAATCAGTTAAGAACGTGTTTGGAGTATCATATAAGATATAATTGATATCAGAATTCATTTTCACGACACCTATTACATGGGAAGAATGATTGGAATCACTTTCGATTAATTGTATGCGTCCAAAAGTGTTATGACAGAATAATTGATGAATTCTATAGCTTTTTTTTATTTTAAAAATACTATCAGGCCAACATGCACGCTACGCGCACGATTATTTATTTTACTTCTTACAACTTCAATTCAAGTCTTTTAAGAAGCAGGGAAACTTCGTTCATTCAAATTTGAAGTAACAATATTTTGAAACAACAATGTATGCGAGATTTGGGGACATTTTTTATATCAATTTTTTAAAGATTTTTTAAAGGTAAAAAATTTTAAGGAATTTTAAGAGACTTGAAGCAATTTTGAAAGAAGTCAAGAGAATTTAATAATTTAAAAAATTTTCTAATAATTTTAATGGATTTTGAAGGGCGTAAAGGAACTTTAAATCCTTTCGTGGAATTTAAAGGAATTTCAATAAGTTTCTGAGGATTTTAAAAGGTTTTTATGAATTTTAAAAGATTTCCAGAGATTTTTATGAGCTTTAAAATATTTTACGGGGTTTAAAGGATTTTAAAGTTTGTCAGGTAATTTTATTGATGCATTTCAAAAGAATTTCTATACATATATGATTTTAAAAATATTTGGTAGAATTTAAAGGATTTCGAAGGTTGTCATAAAATTTTAAGGGATTTTATTTCTTTTTCATCTAATTTAAAAAAATTTTTGTTCAATTTTTAAAGATTTCATGAAATTTGATCAGATCTCTAAGGATTTACAAGAGATTTCAAGTATTAAGAAATTCCAAGAGGTTTTTATGAATGTTCAGAGATTTTTGCGAATTTGAAAGGTTTTCGTGAAAATTTTTTGGGCCATTAGTTTGTTTTTCTTCTTTCAACTTAAAGTAATTAAAAAACCAATCAGGTTTGCAACAATATATGCAAGATTTTCAAGACTTTTTTAAGATAGCAATATTTGAGAGTATGTTAAGCAAAAATGCAGTGCTTTTAAGTAGATTCTGAAGGTGCCTAAAATATACCTGCAATTTACGATTAGTCAAACTGACACGTATCAAATTCTTGTTTCTGCAAAAAATTATAAAAAGTATGTCCTGCAGTTATCGACGAATCAAAGTGCATTGCACTTTCACGTGTGATTCGAAGAAGCGACGATGCCCTGCTTTGCTAATCTTCCAATGCTGATATATAACTCTTTCTGTTCAAGTTGACATTACTCACTTTGTGGCGAATTTCACCTTTCATTAAATGGATCTCGGACATTTTCACAATACAAAATAATTAAATAGTTATTATTTATTATAGTATAAATAGTTCAGTCATGTTAGCATAGACTTTTATAGATTTAAACTTCATACCCTTCTTGTTACAGTGACCCGATTGAATTTTTGATAGAGTACAAATCATAAATTGAAATACAAAATACATAAAAGTAAAAATACAAGGAAATGAAAATACAAAAAAGTGGAAAGACAAAAAAGTGAAAATACAAAAAATGTGTATGGCAGTTGAAATAAAGACGTCGACGTTAACTGGACTTTATCTCACCTGGATGCATTGTTTGTGCACGAGAAAATAATAAAGTGAAAGGTAAACTGAAGGCAGGAAGCAGTTAAGGGTATGAAAAATTTATTATGCAGGACGAGGACGATTCCAGTGAGTGGTATATACCGTAACTCGTAAGACGCGGGGGTGCAGTTGGCGTTATTATGTCGAGAAATTTGCGTAATTCAACATTAGCCAGTGGAGGTGTAAAATTGTAAATCTCTTCCAAGATAAAGTCGTGAATAATACAACGCCCATTTTGTTTGCCTTATGAGAGGGTGAATATGAGCCACGTCAATATCTGTATATCTATATAGACTTATACATTACACATCCATAGTTGTATGCACTATTGCTAAGCAGATCCTTTGTTGTGTATCTTTTGTCTTGGTTTCTTCATTAATCATTATCAATTTAACAGCTCTAGTCTTACACAAAGATGGCAAACCTATCATTAAATCTTGCCTTAAATGCAATGATTTATGTCATTTTAATTTAATCATATTGTCAGCTCGCATCAATTTTTATATAAAACGGGGAACTTTTAGACAAATGTATTTTTCTTTATAAAATCAATAATTTGCATCTAGGCATGATTATGACTATATTTGAATTGATTTACATCGGCATAAGTCATTAGGTAATTTTACGACGTGTGTTACATTGAAAATATAATTTATATCCAGTGATTCTTGGTATAATTACATCTTGCGTGTTTTAAATGAAAAAATCTTTGTCTTAATGATTTAAAATTGAAGAGGGTGAATTCGCGGTAATTACCATTGAGTGATGGCACGACACGTGGGTAAAACAGACGTGGGTTGTATTAGAAAAGAAAACGAAACCCACAGAACTTCATGCAGAATCCGTTTTTCATTTTAGAAAAAATCTACTATTTTCCACTTGACCATATCTAAAATAAGCCAGAATTTTGTAATTTATCGTGTCGTTATTTGTTTTGATAGTTTTACCCTTTAAGAAAACGTGTAATCCTTTTGAATTTCATGATAAAATAAAAAACGCGAATAACGGGACAATATTTGGAACTTTTCCAAATATTTTCCAACAAATTTTCTAACTCAGAAAAGTAATAAATAGGATGAAATTCTCATTTTTGCATTTACTGTTGATAAACGATAAGTGTAACTGAACTCTTGGTCACAATTAATGTGGAAAGTCAATGAACTTGTGCTTTCAATAATGCGATGACTCATTTTAGCACTTGCACTTTTTTCCATTTTAGCTGAATACAACAGTGCTGACGTTTGCTATTATCGTATTTCCACGCGGATGCCTTAGTCTACACTTCCGTCTATTCTTTGTGATATTAAAAGACAGGTTCATCTTTCATTTCTCTATTCTGATGAAGAAGCTAAATATAATTATTATAATGGCGCCTAGACAAAATCAAATTGTTTCGCTTTCGAATCTCCGTGAATATAAATTCTTCCAATAATTCTGAAAATTATATATATATCAGATTCCATCCGTTCTCAGTCATATAAAGGAAAAATTATTAATTAAATACGATTTTTATTCAATATACATATTTTTTTGCAAATTATGTTCTTATTTCTATAATTTCAAACTAATGAGAGTCACGTGTGGGTCTTATCTCTTTTTCTCAATAGAAGCTGTCGGTTAGTGGGCGAATAGAAAAGAATATTTTCAAGACGTGACGCGTAAATTACCGAGGACGAAGCGACTTTTCTGCATTAGCTGGGAATTCATACTACTGCCCACATTCATTCATGCTGGTGATGCATTAATTTCGATTAGCAGACGTCTATCTTGCATTTTTTCCATTTTCCGCGAACCATTATAATTGTCATTTTACATTCGAACCGTCTCATTAAAAGAACATTTTAAAAAATAGTGAATTAAAGGAAATTGCACAATTTAAAAATATGAAATAAAAAATTCGGCCATTTTTCCCTAATTCTAAGGGATTTTGATATATTTTAAATGATTGGGAGATATTTACAGATTTTTAAGAATTTCAACTAATTTTTGAAGGGATTTCATTTGAAATTCTTCAAACTCTCTAGAATTCTTTTCAAATTCATTGAAATTTTTCAGAATCACTGGTTTAAAAATCCCTTGAATGTCCTGAAATACATCAAAATATCTTACCCTCAAAAAGTGTTTAATTCATTAATTTTAATATTTAAATTCTTCAAGGTTGTTTTACTACTTAAAATTCCTTAGAATCACTTAAAAAATTTTTGCAATTCTTTAAAATGTCTTTAAAATTCCTTTAAATACACAAAAATCACTTAAAATCCTTTTAAATCATTCCAAGTTCCTTGAAATTCATTAAAGTCACTTAAAATCCATAGAAATCTCTCAGATATCTTTTTGATAACTTTTCAAACTTCTCAAACTGTTTTGTATTCTTAAAAATCTTTAAAATTCCTTAAAATATCTTGAAATTCCCTAAATTCCCTAAAATTCCCTTGAAGTCTCTTTAAAATTCCTTTAAATGCCCTTAAATCACTTAAAATCCTTTTAAATCATTTGAAATATTCTGAAATCGTTAAAAATATTCCCAAGTTCCTTGGAATTCATTAAAGTTACTCGAAATATCTTGAAATGTTGCAAAATCCACAGAAATCTCTCAAAAATCTTTCTGATAACTCTTGAAACTTCTCAAACTGTTTTAAACTCTTAAAAATCTTTTAAAGTTCCTTAAAATCAATCAAACGCAATACCTTAAAATTAAAATATCTTGAAATTCCCTAAATTCCCTAAAATTCCCTTGAAGTCTCTTTAAAATTCCTTTAAATGCCCTTAAATCACTTAAAATCCTTTTAAATCATTTGAAATATTCTGAAATCGTTAAAAATATTCCCAAGTTCCTTGGAATTCATTAAAGTTACTCGAAATATCTTGAAATGTTGCAAAATCCACAGAAATCTCTCAAAAATCTTTCTGATAACTCTTGAAACTTCTCAAACTGTTTTAAACTCTTAAAAATCTTTTAAAGTTCCTTAAAATCAATCAAACGCAATACCTTAAAATTAAAATATCTTGAAATTCCCTAAATTCCCTAAAATTCCCTTGAAGTCTCTTTAAAATTCCTTTAAATGCCCTTAAATCACTTAAAATCCTTTTAAATCATTTGAAATATTCTGAAATCGTTAAAAATATTCCCAAGTTCCTTGGAATTCATTAAAGTTACTCGAAATATCTTGAAATGTTGCAAAATCCACAGAAA
>UCOH01007014.1:0-19200 GCA_900474275.1 Synergus japonicus
CGACGATGAGTATATAGATAATCTGCCAATCAATACTGATTAAGTGTTCTGTAGTTATAGTTATTACGGGTAATATCGATCAATGTCCATATATTTCCTTCTATTTCCCTTAATATTAATAAATAAATTAGAAATTTTTAATTTTTTCTACTTGGCATTGTTTAATAAGGAGGTTAGGAACAATAATATATCATTGATTACCTTGTTTTATATTTGTGACTCCTGAGTAAAGCATCGAAACTTTTAAATCGTTATTATGGATAATTTACAAAATTTTACTATGATCATTTTTCCCCGTGACCCTTCAAATGATGTATGTATTTGATATATTAGGAATTACTTCACATGTACGATATACATTATACAAGTTACTTATTGACTTACTTTCATAAAGGTATATGAATCAAATAAGTTATTTAAGAAAATCAGAAATTTCCTTATTTAAACAATCAGTTGACTGTACTAACTAAATTTTTTAGGTGGTGAAAAAACGAAACACCACACTTATTTCGTCCACGAGAAATTTTAAATTAAAATTTTGTTTGTGCTGAAAATAGCCCATGATTCTAGAAGAAGAATTATTTTTTTATTAATTTTTATCATAACTTGTGTAATTTTAGTCAAGTTATTTTTTGTGGAAATAATTATATAATGTTAAAAAATATCGCTGAATTTCGTGCGGATCCCTGATTCATCTATCAGTTTCTTGAAGTTCGGAATTCTTAAATTTCCTAATCGTTTGAAAAAGTTCATTGCGGAAATGCAGCCATTATTCTTTTGAAATTACAATTTCCTCTGCAAGCCAAGGGGCTCTCGACGCGACGGTCGCTAGGGATACGTAGCAATATCCGCCGAACGTGGTTCCATCGAATTGAAAAGTGCGGCGCAAAGAATACCGTACTTCGGTCTCATCTTCTATTCATATCGTGGGCATAACCATGCCCTAATCCTTCCTCGGTTGTTCATAGTTTTAATCGAAACCCGCTTTAAATTGTAAATGCAACGCGCAGCTCGTACTACTATGATATTGTATTACACCCAACGTCGCTGAATACAATTTGCACTCTTACCGCTGCATTATACACAATGAGAAATTGTATTTCGAGCATGAATTCGTCGGATTTCCATTCTAACTTTCTTCTCAAATACTTTCCTCTAGAATTAATGGATTCATCGTACTCATTTCGACGCTCCAAATTTAAAAAGACGGTGTAACCTTTTCATTCGAGGTGATATTCCGAATTAGGAAGAATTATACAGATTTTCATTAAAGTAAGTACCTCTTTTGAGAAAAACGCAAGTGCTCTTTCTGATTTTCTAAAAAAAATTCATTCTTTAAACAATTTTCCTTTTTTTAATTGTAAAGTTATCGAACAAACAAAGCACAAAATACATTCAACTCTGCACATTTATAAATTGAGACGTTAGGTAAAGCACGTGGGAAGTTTTGATTTTATATCAAGCAGCGTCCTCGACCACTTTTGCCAAATGAAATATCCACACAGTGCCTTACGCATATTTCCTACTTAATTATTAGCACATTTGTCCCAATAGTACGCAATATTGCAGCAATGTATTGAATTTTCGCAGTTTATCAATATTATTTTGTCATATTATTTCAACGTTGTGAATATTGAAACACGAAATCACGCAAAATACGAACTTGGCTCGTATAAAATACGAACAATACTGCCATCTTCACAGTTGTTGTGGGAACTGCTGAGCCAAGTTCGTATTTTGCGTGATTTCGTGTATATATATATATGTATATATATACATGTATATATGTATATATATATATGTATATATATATACATTGATCTCTAGTAAATTGGCCGGCTTCGGCTGTAGAAGGCCAGTTTATTAACGCAATTATAATCCAGTCTGAACTAGATTTAAATCGTCGAGCGAGCACTCTTACCATATCAACACTCAGGGCCGTATTTATATAAATTGAACCAGCTTACTAACGGCAGCCACACTAAAAGTCCCATTCCGGACAGACCCATTGCTGTCTCCTGAGAAATTGGGCTCGCTCCAAAATATTGATGATGGAAGGTGAGGAGTTTGGAGGAGAGGCCCTGCGAGGTCGGCAGTGCTCGGCAGTACCGTAACTACAGAGTGAGAAGTACTATAAGCGGATAATTTCGTTAGTGGATCATCGTGGAGGCCGCTGAGTTCGGTGGCGAACACTAGTACAGACGGCCCTGATATGTTTACGTGCTTGGACGTACTGTAAGTGTCAACTGACCTGAACTAGCCAACCGAGATACGGCCATAATGGGACTTCCAGTGTAATTATCAATAAACAATATTTCAATATAGTTGCAAAAAAGTATTTATTCAGAAATTTTTTATTTAATTTTATACTTTGGGTTGATGGATAAGCCTTGCGATTTTACAGTTTTCCAAATTTCATTTTTTTATGTACTACTCAATTTTTAACTAATAAAATACATATTCTAAAAGTTTGAAACCCCTTATATTATGTTACTTATTAAATTGGAATGAGCATACATTTTTTTTGTTACAATATTTAAGATCATGCGGTAATGCTTTTAAAAACATTCTTATTGCACAAGCTTAGGTAAGGTAACTGTCATGACCGAACATATTTAGAATATCTGAGACGTGGCCGATGGAATGACCCAGTGATAGTCACATTATTTATACGTTATACAAAGTTATTTTTAATTTAATCTCTTTACTAACCGTTAGAATCGATAATTTCGACTATAAACTACTACCAGAGGCCACCACTAGAAGACGAATTCTATAAAAGTCATAGCTGGATAAGCACGGCTGAACTTCCCCCGGTATGGATTTGGTTCATATTTAGGGGGTAGTTTCTTTTATTATAAAACTAATTTACCCCAAGTTGTAAGTTCAAAAGCAAACTACCGGCAAAAGTACATAGAAAAAATTTTCCATTTTTATCAGCTCAGGACTCAAACCCGAAATTGGAAGCCTTGCGTCCAACCATTTGAGCCATTGGCAAATCTCAAAAAATATTAAATAAACACAGTCCTGAGAGGAATTTGGAGTCTTTACAAAAAAAATTATCTAAGAGATGCTTGTCTGTACTGGAGAGATTCTCTAGTTTTATTCGCTTCGATGATCTTTGATTTCTGTTCTCTATGAGGCTGTTTGCAAAGCAGTAAGTTTTGTTATGCAGTAGATTTTACTGCGCTTCATAAAAAATCGATAGCGCCTCTTCCCCGGCACTTGGATTTTTATTGGCTACAAAGTCAATAGAACGGAAGAAGTGGAGGGGCACAACATTCTCGATTGTTTGCAAAGCATACTAAAATCGACTGTCTAGTAAAACTTTCTGCGGTGTAAGCCTTAGAAATATAATGGGTAGGCCTTGTTTTTTCGCCTTGTTAAGTCGTGTCAAAATAATTCACCTGTAGTGTCACAATTTAATTCTAAATTGATTTATATGAAGCGTTCTCGATTCCATTCATATTCAATTCGTTTCCATATCGCTGAACGATTCAATGATCCATTTCTGTGAACAATAAAATATTAATTTTTTGTTTGTATAGGGAGATCAGTAATGGTGCATCCAATAGCAATTGATTGTCTTTCTTTTATCTATATATCTCGTCTAGTGAAGCGGATGTCACTCGAAGCCAGGACATTTATACTGCGTCGGTTGACCCTCGTGAATATTCAGCGGGGCGTGCTCGACTCTACGAATTCGTTAGAGTATTAGACGAGTTCTCTGTAGGAAACGCCTGGAAGCTGTCAGAGCTGATTTTGAAAATGCATTGCATTGAGCAAACTGTCGAGTCGGATCGCAATTGTTCCATTGTGGTGCCATGCATTTTCAATCAGCTGTCGATGTCAATGCCTCGACTAGCCATCAGCTTGAAAAGTAAGTACGCTGGATACGAAAGGACATTCGCTATTTTGCATCCTGAAATTGAGTCATTGAATATTTTGTATTTGTCTAAAGTTTTCATTAGTAGAAACAAATATATAAAAGACAAAATAACAGCTGCCTTTGTATTTTGTAGTACCTGTGAATAGTTTCAGACTTTTATGCATTTGAATTTAAAAAACAAAAAACAATCTACTTTTAGGCAGTTTCTATTCCGCTAAGAACCACGGAATATTGAAAACCTATAATACGAAAGGAGGACACTGCTCTTGTTTTCTAGAACGTGGGTTTTTCTCACTCATGAATTTGATGGCGACGAGCGTCTTACAGCTTGTTCAACAAGATGATACTACCCTCTATTACCAGTGGATAGAATTGCCTTCCTCAGCTCGCCAAACAGCACTTTCGTTACGGATACAATTATTATGACCCAAAATATAATCGAAGTTTCCACTGCTTTACCGATTCATCTTGTCGACTTATCTATCTCTATAGCGTAAAGTCAATAAGGGTGAGGAAAAGCGTATACAAGCAGAAATGTGCGGAAAATTTTCTATGATCGGAAAATAACTGAAATATCAAATATAAAAAAAAGTTCATTATATCGCTGGTTTACATATTTACATTGTTATTGGCTACCTTTCAAATTTTTCAAATTCAAACGAACAAAAAAAGCTTATGTTTTCTATAGCGATATATTGTATAAGCCAACATCCATTAAATTGCTTTGTTATTTTTGGGGTATTGTAATTTTAATTAAAGTCCTCTTTATTCGTCCACCAAAAAAATTCTAGAAAGCGAATTGAAATAATGCAAAATTGTGAAATTGATATTGCATAAAGATCGAAAATAAGGGTGTTCAACAGAGATTGGTGTGTGACTCCTGTAAAGTATTTTAAGTGAAAAGTATTAATGTTGATGGTATGTGTCACATGGACATTCCTAGCATGATCCAACTATCCATGGTCTGGTCGTCAGAAGTCCAAAATTCGTTCAAGTAGCACATCTACCGCTCACGGACATGTTTATTTCTATAGCCGCGTAGTTTGAATTTGAATGCGGATGCATTCAAAGTTGACATGATCTAGCCCGCTATTCCCTGCTAGAAATAAAGAGATAGAAAGAGATAGAATTTTTCTATCGCTTCCACCTATCCATTTCGCATCCGCCAAACCTTATCCCTTTCTATCCACCATTATATCCCCATATCCGATGATATCTACCTCATCCTATCTCTCAGTTTATCCCTGTGTCTGGTAATATCTATCTCTTCCTATCCCCAAGGCTATCTCTCCCTCATTAACTTATTAATCTTCATATTTTAAACATACATACATTCTATCTTTTTTCTATCATATCTATTTCAATGTCAGCTACTTCCAGAAATAGGCTAGGATAGAAATCAGGGGATTGAAAAACATAGCAGTAAATTTATATTGATAAGGAAATACAAAGAGATAGATGAGTATAGGGTAGAGATTGAAAGGGACAGAAAATAGGGATTAAAAGAGATTGGAGCGAATTTTATTGGCAAGAAGAAAGGTATAAGTGATAATAGCAGAGAGATATAAAGGAATAAAAAAGTGGGGATTGACAGATATAAGAGGGAATTAAGATTAATAAAGAGACAGAAAGGGATAGACTAAAATATATACGAAAAATAGGAAGGCATATAGATGTGGCCATTGGAAGTCATAGGCGAGGATGTGGATTGAAATGGAGATAGAAAAGGATAGAGAGATATATGCAGATATAAAAGAGATAGAGAAGTGTGAATTGAAAGAAATAGGCGTCGTTGTGGATTGAGAAAGATATAGGCGAAGATAGAGAAGAGATAAAAAAGGATAGAAAAGAAGAGATTCAAAGAGATAAGCGTGAACGTGAATTGAAATGGAGATAGAGAGGGATAGAGAACTGAACATTAAAAGGGATAAAAACGAATTAAGATTGAAAAGATGATAGAAATGGATAGATGAGGATGGACAGAAGATAGAAAGAGATAGAGAAGTGGGAATTGAAAGAGATAGGCGGAGATAGACAAGAGATAGAAAGGGATAGGGGGGATAGGCTAGAGACGGGAAAGGATAAACAATCCTTTTCCCTTTCTATCTTAGAGATAAAAGGAGATATAAAGGGATAGGTTTAATATCTCTTTACTTCCAGCAGGGTTACTAGTGGTATTATTTTACTTGAAGATAAACGTTAAGTGTTTGAAGTGCATATTTCTTAATCATATAATTGTTGTGATTAGATGTTCTGATCAGCAATATGAAAGAATTTGATATAATTTTTAAAAGTTGCTATTTCAACTTAACTCTTCCTGATATTATAAGAAATTGCTATTATTATAAATCACTAAAGAAATTGTGATAATATGTTTATGTAACTCATTAATTTTATGTTATTCATGTACATTTTATTGAATTTTAACTGATTATAATTAACATAAAATATATTTAAACTTGCTGTCAAGTTGTATCAACTTTTGTGCTCATTCAATGAGTACTTTGCTTTCTGTAAGCAAATATTATTTTCTTCCTTTTAAAAACAAATTATTTATTTCATAAATTGATTTTTAACATTAGATACTTTATTTCATATAATAATTTTTAATATTATAAACGTAATTTATAATCCATCTCCCCTGATCAGTCAGAAAAATTTTTTTCTCACAAAGTACGATCCAATAGGACTACACTTTGCGCAAGCTTGAGTTCGATCAGACAAAGTTAAATTTCAGAGAGGGTTCAGTTGATATGAAATGAGGGGCAGCGATCAAAAGCGAAGTAAAAAAATTATGGAAGCAAAAATGTGGTGAGAAGGTTACGGATAAAAAAAAGAGTCGAAAAAAAAGAGAAAATCGAAGATTTTCTAAGATTCCAAGATATCTTGAAATAATAAAATCTAGCAGTAGAATTTCACAACCCATTTAAAATTGTTTCTTATCTTTACTTTCAGAGAATATTAAACTATACTGCGATGAAGAAAATAATTTCATGAAACTGAAAATAGAAAAAGAAAGAATAAAAGTTAAATGGAGTAGAATATTAACGATCCTTATGAGTCATAACTCGAAGTGTTATTAATAAGATTTATAGTCTCTAAAAGAAATTTTGTATTATTAAAAAATTATGAATGCTTTTCTCACAATCAGTATAAATAATTTAATTTCAGTTTTTATTTATCGCTTCTTAACAATTTTTAGTAAAACAGTCCACAGATTTGTTCGCATATTTTTATTATTACTTTACCAATAGACCGATACACTTTTTTAAACTTGTCCTTCAAGTTTAAAGGATTTGTTGGCAGGACATAGCGACAAGAAGGACCTGTTTCGTGAAGCAAAAGGCGTGCCAGTCTCTTTCGATAATCGGAACCCACTTCCGGGTCTGTGCTTGGCCCACATCCAGAAACGTTTGGGTTCTTTATGGCCGGGAATCAGAGCTGAAACGAAGCACACGAAAGTCGACAATTTTTGTCATTATATTCTACTACAAATGAGAGAGAAACTTAACGGATCTTCTTAACGGACATCGTAGTATTAAACTGATGAGAAAATGGTGTAGTAAACCAAGCGGAAGTAACGAGAATTCTATTTCAATTTGTGAGCGTTGGAAAAAATTAGTTTGATTTTTAATCATATTGAAAAAAATATATAAATGGTAAATGAAAATGAAATTATTACGGAGGTTGTATACGAAGTTGTGGATTATTTTTCGTATGATTTTTTATGGAAGCCGTACCAGAAGATAACAAGGTAAAACATTTGGCTGACTATTTGTTACATAATTAATTTCTATTTTATATTTCCACATACTATATGTGAACTCTGACAATAGCAAACCGGAAAAGAACTACTAATCCTAGGAAGTCTTTTCACTCATCCTATAATAGTTTATTTAACCATACACATCCACCAATTACAGAAGTTATTGACGCTTTGCCCTGAATGTGAAATCAAATACATATAAATATTTTTAAGCAATTACATCAGAGAATTCCTACAAACACGTTAGTTCTAAGCACATGTAGTATCCCTGCTGAAAGTTAAGAAATAGAAAGAGATAGAAATGTGCGGATAAAAAGTGATAGAACTTTTCTATTATATCTCTTTCAAGTAGCTGATTTGCATCCCCAAAACGCTATCTCTTTCTATCCCTCAGTCTATCTGTGTGGAATATCTATCTCTTTCTATCTCTTAGTCTATCTCTACGCAGAACAATTTTTTATTTCTTTCTATCCCTAAATCTATCTTCTTTATTAGAAATTGTTATCCTTTCTATGACTACGGTTATCTTTTCCTTATTAATTTATTAATTTTGATATTTTAAACACGCATGTTAATCTTATAAATACAATATTTTGTATATAAATATTATTCTAATCTTAATCTTACCACTAACGCATATAACAATGAAAAATCTGCATCTATATGGACGCTAACCCACGCGCATCGAACAGTCACTACGTCCTGAGTTAATTTTAAGTGGAATTTTGATAGCTTTTAACTTACTGGAAGGAAGAAATATAATCTTTGATGTATTGAAATTTAAGAGAATTTAAACGATAATTGAAAATAGATGGTTTCATATTTCTAATGAGCAATGTATATATGGCTAAGATCACGCCTCCCGTATGCCCTTAAATAATTGCAAATAATAAATGAGTTTTTTTAATGAAATATCTTGTCCGAAATAAAATAGACACGGTTTGATTTGAATAGAACAGAGTAGGGACAGAAAGGAATAGAGATGTAGAGATTGAAAGAAATAGGAACGAATTGAGTTTCATACGGAAATAGAAAGGGATAGACAAGAGTAGGTGGGAGATATAAGAAGGAATAGAGAGGTGGGAATTAAAGGAGATAAGAGCGATTTCGAGTAACAAGGAAATTAAAAGAGATACATAGAGTGTTTTAGGGGAGGGATAGAGAAGAAAGGGTTGAAAAAGATAAACTGTAATAGGCGAGAGATAAGTTGAAATAGAGAAGTGCTAATTCAAAGAGATAGAGCAAACTTTGATTGAAAAGGAGATAGAAAGAGACAAAGAAGGGGATTTTGAAAAAGACAGACGTGGATGTGAATAAGTAGGAGATAAAAAGGAATAGAAGAGAGGAGGTTCAAAAAGATAGGCGTCCCAGTGGGCAAAAAGACATGGACATTTTGAGGACTTCTTAAAGACATTGTTAGGACGTCTATGTCAGTTCAATTGATGTCCAAAAAACATGAGACGACTGACATGGACGTCGTAAGGATGTCTTCCTCAGGATGTCCATGTCTTTTTGCCCACTGGGGTGGATATGGTTTAATATCGAGATAGAAAGAGATAGACCGGTATAGGACAGAGGTAGAAGTAGATAAACAATCTTTACCCCTTTCTCTCTTAGGGATAAAAAAATATAGAAAGGATCAGGATTTCTATATCTTTACTTCCAGCAGAGATAAGCTGCCAGTATTAAGCCTGGAAGAATCCAGATGAAAAAAAATATACCCGTGTGGAAAAATGTCAGGGCACTGACCAGACCGTCTATTGTTTCTGTTCAAACTCTTAACAAACAAGACGGTCTGACCAGCTCCCCGAAATTTTTCCACATGGGTATATATAAATATATAATATAAATAATAACATAATTTAAAAAATGGTGAAACCGGTAGTATGACTCAAATGTTCACCTCATTTCTGTTTCAATTTTGACAATTTCCTTTAATCGATATCGGGGTCTCGATAGCAGTACTTGGGTTAGTATCTCTTTTCGGGAAAAAGTAAGTATTCGTCTAGCTAAAACGAGAATTTAATAAAGCTCCTGACTCTAGAGAACAACATTATCAACCCAAAAATTTTAGACCACTAAACACAACAAAAATCTTGTACAACTTGTACAGTTGTTGCCCGTAACCGGGCAGCTTTCCACAGATTTTGCCAAGCTCAATAGCAATGAAAATATCTATCGTCTTGCATCAATCAGCATGAACATCTAGCAAAGTTTTAGATCGGAATGCCAATTCTAGGTGCTTCAGGACTGCCACGAAGAAAATAAAGAGGGAGCTATTACTCCACTTCTTGCGACCGTAAAGTCGTATCCAATTTCAAATCCGATTCTGGCGCTGACAATAAAATTTCCCATCTTGAACGCGAACGGAAACATCGAACGACCGATTGAGGAAAAATACAAAATATGAAGTCATGTATACCATGAAACCCTTGACGATAAGAATTTCTTGACCTAATTCGCTTACAAGCAGTACATTGACTTTTTACGAAATTAGTCAAGTGTTTGTATAAAATCTACAGCTATTACTCTTAAATCTAAGCTCTTGCTGAATAGGAATCACAATAGGAAAATAGCACAACCACGCAAAAAAATCTGCCCGTTGCGCGGGCACATTCTCGTTGAACCTTGTGTTACGCGCTTCGCGGCGTTTAGCGAGCTCTACAAGTTCGCTTTTACACGCTTTGTGGCGCTTAGCAAGCTTACGAGCAGAATACTTGTTTTTCTGTACAAATCAATACTATGGCTTGTAATACTTTTTAGTATTTTGTATCATTCCACCGAAGAGTAATCGATGACTCAGATGGTAGGATGTGAGGCTTCCAATTTCGGACCTAAGATTAAATTTTTGATTCATTACCAATAGAAAAATTTGTCCATGGACTTTTATTGATACTCTGGTGGTTTGGAACCCACCGTAAACTGTAGATAGATCCTCACAGGGGAGGTTGGTGAACTCATGTTAATGGACTCATGTCGAGAAACACGTAGATTGGGGATAATGGTCGATTCAGTGAGATATACCAGAGCAGATGCCTGCACATGGACGCCTAATTTGATGACCTTACATGGTTCGCTCCACCCACCTTTCCCTACCTGATGCCTAAGAGTTAAGGGGGCTATTTCCAGCATAGGGACAAGACGGCTCATAAAATCCCGGCCTTTTCCATTTTGTTGGGGCGCGGGTTTGGGCCTGGTCCCGGGAGAGGTTAATCCGGGAATAAAAACATCGAGGGCTAACTCGATAAACGTGTCTATACAAAGTTGTTTCCTGATGAAGGATATGATACAGTGTTTTCAGAACGTGGGATTTTTCGCCCCCCACCATACGACCCACGAGCTCATACTTTCTACCTTTAGCAACAGACACGAACCTATTGATAGAGAACGAAAGCATGAGCTAGTAGGTCGTGTGGTGGGGGCCGAAAAATGCCACCTTCTGGAGACACAATGGGCTTAAAGCTTGAGCGGCAAGTGAAGCTCTTTTTACCCTACATTTCGAAGAATAAGAATATCTTTCTCACGATTTGTAATCCACAAATATTTATTGTTCAATCCACTGGGTTAAGAAATTCTATCCTAAGAAATAATTCTATATTAAAAATATATTGTATATTCTATATTAATTCTATATTAAGAAATATCTTAGAGGCATCTTCGGGACGTTTCTTTTTTTAATAAAACGATGTGTGTCCTTAAAAAAAATTCAAAATAAGATTAATGAAACTTTTTCAGTTGAATAATCTTTCTCGTTGATATTTTATTATATCTTTAATAGTTTAGTTGGAAAATGGATTTTATGTTTGAAATTTTCTTAAAACTCTAACTGTTTGAACTGTTATTCAAAATTGCTGGTTAAAGAACTCGTTCTTTCTGTTTATACTATTATCAAGTACACTACAAAATAATCCAACCCGATAATTCAATCGAAAGTGATTGTGTTTACAAACGACGTCAACGACATCAAAAGCGACGACGTTAACAACAACGACGTCAAAAGATAGGTACCGATGAAAATATTTTTGTCCGGGGGCCTCAAAACATCGATATTTGTTGGAATTCACGAAAATCATTCCATGTAGACTTCAGCTTAGATAGAGTCTAGGATATGTTGGAGAAATCGGAACTGGAAGGACTTAGTCAATGATGCCCAGAAAACCAGACGTTTACTTTGGACTGGACAGCTCTTTTGGGGATCTAACCTGAATCTTCCGAGAACTCGATCCCGGACAAAGAAAAAAAAACCTTGATCACATAAAAGCCTGATCATAATACGCCGACGTAAACGATCTGTCATTTTGAGTGGAAAGCATTCAGTTATCCGCTCACTGCGGATCATAAAATTACATGAATAAAATTCCGCTTTCAACAACAAACAGTCCTTTGCAGGACCGCAAATTGTTTTTAATGAAGTACATATATAACCTTAGTTCCCTAAAAATCATTTTTTAAAATAATGTTGGTAATCCCACTCGCTGTTAACAAAGCACTATTTTATCTTGAAATTCGGATTCAGCATCTCAAAATACGTATACTGCTAAAAACGTCAAATTGAAAAACATTATTTCACATTCGCAAGATGTTGTCTGAAATTGAGGGCCTAGATACAATAACGTCCTATAAATTTCGTTTTCCTGGCAGCGTTGACCTGAACTAATTGATATTGTCACTTCCTAGGCACCAATGCTGCTAGGAGAAATAAATATGGGACTTCACACTGCATTTGGTCTACATACATTGGGACAAACAATAGCTACCTATTCAGGTAATGGTTATGCCGGCCAATAACTGACCTAACGTGGGCCAACCTGGTGATCCACTTACATCATCCACGAGAACCACCTGATGGGTGATCAGAGGGCGCAACCATAGCCACCTATCAGACGTAAAGGGTACGTCGGTCCAAACCTGGCCTAATCCTGGTTCTCTCCTGAGTTTCTTTGGAATTTCCTTCCGACACCGACTTAACTGCTAATCGGATCCGATAACCGTTTAACCGCCTATCTTTACTTTACCGTCAAACTTTTCCGTAAACCGTAAATTCCGCGTAACTAATATTTACAACCGCAATATATTCAACCGTTACAGACACACACAGACACTAGTTTAACTTAGATTTGTAAATTATAGGAGAATAAATGTTCTATTGTTCTTGTTAATTGTAAGTTGTTATATTTATTCAATTCTAAAATTGACCCTGGCTCGACTGAAGCATTCGCTGGGTTGAGTAAGGGGCCTAACCCCAATAAAACCAACCGTTACAAATACGTTACGCCTTCCTGCAAATTTCCTCTTCATAAAAATCCGCAAATTTTCCATTTGATTCGCATCAGGAGATTGTGAAGGCTAGTCCAAGGTTGTGATGTCAGTTTCCGCTTTTAAGTACATGAAGAGGGGACTGCGATGTTTGAGGTTGTTGTTCTCTTAAAGGATGTAATCCTTATTATGAGTTCCAAACATCTTCTCTGACTCTAAACAGTCAAAACCGCAATGTAAGAAGCATCCCCAAACATGGATTTGTATACGATGTTAAACGGTTCGATACAGAAAACGCTCAGACCAAGCACGTTTTATAAGAACCTATGTCCGAAAGGACGCTTCATCGGAAAAGAGTACAGTGGATCAATCGCCACCAATATTTTCAGTAGCCAACGCCAACCCTTTTTTCATGTCAACATCTGAGAGCATGGGCTTCTGCCTCGTGGAACGGTATTGCACTTGTGCTTCAGCTAATCTGCATCTGCAGTGATTATACTAATGTGTAGTCCCTTCTTCGCTAACTTTTGGCAGCTTTGACTTCATGCAGTCGGAGACTTGGATTGCTCTTGAACAGTGCAACGATCATCTTATCCTCCTTTTTTGTGCCTCTACCATATATCACTCAACCCACATTTGCACGAAGTGCTTAGACTTTTTCAGTACTTTAGCACAGCTGAGTATGCAAAATGTAGTCCGTATGCATATGTAGGTACACAATAAAACCGCTACAAAACGTTTAGCGTATATGCATAGCACTCATAGCTCAATATTTATGCAATATTCGATACTTCGAACCACAATGAAACGAATCGGTGGTTTCGCCAAAAAAATCTTAGAAACTTTCGGAGAAAACACGTACCTTCGTAAGTGGAACAGACTGTAGTTTTGTTCTTTGCAGTTTTTTGTACAATGGTCTTCGAAAAAGTTTTTGAACTTTTTTTTATGTTGTGATATACTGAGTTTTACAGCAATATATTAGACTATTTAAATTCAAGTAAAATTTTATCCTTTGGTAATGGGTTCAAAGAAATATACGATTTATTGTACATTAAACATTAAAGTAGCCAGAAAGTACTTTGCAAGTTAAATATTTCTAGATAAGCTGGGCTAGAACTTTCCATCAACATCACCTTTTCAGTAAATGGAAAACTTCTCCAGTATGCACATTTTAAAATAGAATACTCTTTACAAAACGAAAAGAGCGGAAGGTTCTGAACTTAGTTGAGAAAGATATACATTCATTTATTTAGTTTTCGGGAAATAGATTTAGATCACAAACAGCTGTACCTATGTGTATAATTACTTTAATGATTGCTTTCTCTCTTTTAAAATTTATTTTTGAATCATTTATGGTTATTGAAAAAATTTATATTTATTTTGGAAATAAACTTATTTGAATCAAAATTAAAATCTGAACGTTGACAGGATCTGTGAAGATGGACATATAATCACCCATATTGCCATCTCTGCGCGCATTATGTAGTAGCGATCTCAAAAAGTACATTGCGAAGTTGCTGAAAATCACTGTTCTGATATGATAACCGAATGGCTTTTTCGTTCTGTGTTATTTTCCCCCTACTTTACTCTATATTATGCATTTAATAACTTATGAAAGCCAGATCTGGCTAAAATGGTTCTCAAAATGTATTTAAAATGGAAAATGGAAAATGATTTTCTATTCCTTATATTTAAAATGAAAAATGCACATTTGAAATACGTTGGTATAAAATGCAAAATGGATTTTTATGATATCTATTATTTTTAATAATATTTAATTTCATTTCCAAAATAAATTATAAATTTTAATTACGTAAAATTTTATAAAGAATAATTATGATTCTTTGCGCAATAAGGTATACATGTCTTCGACTTTACTCCAGTAAACATGAATTTTGGGTCTGAGTTCTAAATATCAAATTCTGATATCTTTTACGTAACTAACTTTTTTGCTTTGCTTTCTCATAATTTTATTCTAAATTACTATTCAACGAATTTTTTTTTATACATTTGTGTCATTTTTATTAAAAAAATAATTATTTTTGATTGCAGTCAACCCAAAAACTTCAAAACTTACTTATCGACATAAAACAGACAAAAGCAAACTATAAGTCAAAAACGAATATTTTTGTTCTTTTCTATGTACAGAATCAGAATTTATGTACATTAAATCAGAAACCCTCCAGAAATTTTTTTTTTTTTTTTTGATGACCTGTGATTATCATCTGACTTTTGCAGAGTAGAATCTAAAAAAATTGTCTTTAAAGTAGAAAATTCTTCTTCTTTTTATTTAAATACAAAATAGAAAATAGCATTTTGCATTTCAAATACCTATTGGAAATTAATTGATTAGAAATAGTTACCCAGCCCTCGGTCGAAAGCTTTGTTTTAAAAATTAAAATGAAAATAATATATATCACTCAACAATATTTCACTTTTATATTCCTTTTTCGGATTCTTCTACAAGCTGCGAATTGAAGAAAAGCGCAAATAAATAACACATGAAGTGGAGCTGACAGTAAAACTACTGTCCAAGGTTTAGAGATATGGAAATTTCTCTTTAAACTCAGGTTGAAGCTGCGACATAAGGTTCGATGAAGCAGAAGATACTCTCACTGAATTCAACTCTTCCATTTCATCTCCATCGGAGCTTTCGGCAAACTTTAGCGAATGTTGAAGGGAAGAGACGATACAAGTAAGAACGTTGTAGATGAAGGTGTGAGGAGAGGAGTGAGACTTGAGGTCTTTGGGTCTTGAATGGCTCTTCATGAAATCGAAACATTTGTAAATAGATATATGAGAGTGAGAAAAAGAATAAAAAGCTAAAGGAAGAGATATCCAAGCAGAAAAATACTATAAGAAACCCTTCTTTTCTGTAGTGTAATTGTACACGACTACTTCACTTTAAAAATAAAGTCTTATTTTAAGACCAATAATGGTTTTATTTTAACATTTAAATGGAATTAAACCAGTCAGGCTTAAAACTATCTTATAATTTTAGTTTTAAATTATGCTTTGTATACGACTTCAGTTAAGCCTAAACTTTGATTTAAATTAATCTCGCTAAAAAATTATTTTTAAAAATTAATTTTATTTCTTGCAGTCGATTCTCTATCCTCGGCTGCTAGCCTAACTTATGAGAGCAGAATACTTAAAGACGATGGAGCGAGAAATAGAAAAAGTACAAAAGTGTAAAGTCTAAACTTACTTATTCTCCTGGCAACAAATTAGTTCATTTCAGTCCCGTACTTCGAACATGTAGGTGTATGTATGTAGTAGTCGATTTCTTAGCGCCCGGATATTCTTCCCGGTGATGGGGAGCGCTATCACGCGGATTAGTTTAACACCCTCTAGATTCTCCTTGCGCTGAGAAATCAACTACTATATACACGACATACACCTACATGTGTGTTCGCCTCACGAGCCTCAGGCCCCCAAGCTTCAATGTATCGACAACTTCGAGGTCACTGTCAACTTGAATTATGCGACTTACATTGTCCGTCCATTTTGGTTGTCTCCCTGAGAGCGCAGCACACATTGACTAACCGCTAGAGAAATGTTGCCATTGATGTTTAAAATTTAGAGCGTGATTCAAAAGCGAATTAATTTCATTCGATTTTGAATCACGCGACAGATTACAAGTAATGGCAACATTTCTCCAGCGGGCAGTCAACGTGCGTTGCGCGTGCAGGGAGACAACTTTAATATCACTGTCTACTTGCATCATGCGAGTTAAAGTGTCTGTCCTTTCTAGTGTGAAATAATCTCGCGCTTTTTTGGGACTACAAAAGTGATTTTTCGAAAAACTAGTAAGCAAGCGGTGTTTGTTCAAGTCTTCTTTCCCTAAGTGCTGTCAAAAAACTCTTTTAGCCTATTGCGCCTTTAAAATCTTGAGTTCAAAACCAGGATACAGCTTTTTCTTTCAAATTCCCTCAACCTTAACCAAAGTATTTATATAATTTAGGCATACAGATTCTTTAAATCAGGATAATTGTAAATTCGCTCGGTAACGTAGTGAAATTTTTTTTCCGTGCGCTGTCATACCGCCGCGCCGTCGAAAATTAAGAATACCGGCGCAGATCTCTACTTATATTTTTTATAAGGGAAAGAAAATTTTGAATTTTAATATTTATATCACATTGTGAAACATTTTATTTCAAGATTTGTACATACGTTACAAAATTTAGTACTTTTAGTTTATATTAGTAGAATACAAAATAAGTCATAAGTTGCCTATAGGGTCTTAATTTTATGCAATAATACAAAAAAGGTTACTTACGCCACTACTTCTCTTCAATACAAACGAGGTTTTCATTGCTAACAAACTGATTTCAGATCTTGTTTCTTTTTCTTTAGCTTCTCGAATATGTAATACTTTCGAGCACGTCAGAAAAGATAGCCTCGTCTATTTTCCAAGGTGACGGGTAGCCGACTCGTTTCTCGGAGGCTGAGTCTCACGGGAATACTCGCGACATCCCTTGGAAAATGTTTCCGGGTCTTTCGCAACCGTCGAGTAACATCCTTTCGAGTCGTTTACATGGCAAAATTTTTTCTTGAAAATGGATCAAGTGTTCAAAGTGTCACAATTTTAAACTGGTGACAAATAGAAAAAGAACCCAATCAGAAAAAAATGTTTCAGAACTATTGGATTATGCCTGTGCACATTGAATTCAAATTTATAATTCAGAATAAGGCAAAACAATGTAATTACTTTTGAATTTCAATTAAAGCTAGAAAAACTCAGAATAAATCTGTTATGGCCGATTTATTTCATGTACAAAAGTTTTATTTTTATTTTTATCAATGAACAAAAATGAAAGCCTTTTTTAAAAAGAGTACCAGTTTTTAAGAACTCTTTTGATTCAATTCGAAATACCTAAAATCTATGAAGCAACTATCCAGAAAAATTCCACCTGAACAGAAAATAAAATTGGAGAAAGTCTTGTAAACTTTCAATGACTTTTAGGAAATACTAGAAAAAAGTTAAATAACTTTTAAGAAACAGGGTCGAAGAAGTTGCGTATTTATTATAATATAACAAAATATGTTAAACACTAAGCGATCTTTTTTTACAATTAATAATCTCGTCTTCTAAAATTTTCTCGACAGTCGCAGAAAATGATATGAGAAATGTAATTCGTAGAATCACGTAATGCGGCCTCGTACGGCTTTCTGCTGTTGTGATAAGTTTGGATAGATTTCGTGTCTTTGTATTTATTTTATTTATTTTGTGTTGTATATAAGTAAATATTATATCACTGAGGGATTTTGAAAATTATATTGAATCCATGAAGAAGCTATTGACTTAAGGTGTCAAAATTAAAGAATAAAGTCGGCACTGCCTCGAAATGCTGCAGAATGTGATTCATATATTTCACAGAAGATTTCACGAGGTATGTTGTTTACGCTTGTTAAAAGACGTGTGATTTGAATTAGGTTTCGGATGCGTGCGTGCGTACAGTGTGAAATGTAATAGTAAGTTCATGTTAAATTATATAAGTAATATAAAAGTGAAAAATAATTAACTATAAGTGCAGGATCATTTTAAAGAAAATAATATTATCCTTTTACATTATTTAACATTTTCTTGGAATGTCTAAGCTTAGACTTTCGACATCTGGCTTAAAGAATATGAAATATCTTTGATAAAACCCACGGTGTTTTAAATTTTCTGCGAATTGTCAAGTCATGGTAATTATCTCATTATTAAATATTATTTCTTTATCTGTATTATTCCTTAAATGACAAACAATAAATTGTAATCCGTGTATCTTAGCTGACTATTAACATTTAGATCATTAATTGTTTAATAGTTAATAATATTATATTTTTTCCAAAATATTGTAACGGTGGTACACCGCTATGCCTAAATATAGGCATCCATTACGACGCAGTGTCGGCACGGCAGAAAGCGCACAGGTATCAATTACCTGTACATAGTTAATTTATGCTAGGTGATAGGGCCCAAATTACGCTAGGCTCGCATGCCAAAAGGGTCTCCCATCAACGAGATAAGATTATAAGTAGATATAAAGCGCACGAGCTTTCCACTGGTCGTCCAGCGCCGGACTACAACTGACCATTTCCGCTCAAGGATTCTTCACCATCAGGGGTAGCAGCCGCAATAGTCTGACAGGTAGTATTTGTTCCATATAGAAAATTATGTACGCCACTCCAGGCTGTGATTTTCTATATTTTGAAACGTGAAGTTAGTGCACGCTCCTCCAGGCTGCTGACTTCATCTTTCGAGTATTTTCTTTATTCTGATCATTTGGCTGGACCTCTATGT
>UCOH01007015.1:0-45283 GCA_900474275.1 Synergus japonicus
ATATATATATATATAATAATGATAATAATAATAATGATAATAAATTTGACTAGATTTTTATATTTCAAGGTATTAAGCACTTCGTTTTCGTACTTTACTGTATTGCAAGCTACCAACAAATAACGATTTATGATTTATGAGTAAATACAGATGTAGACGTTTAAAATGTGTCTTATTTTTTCTCCTTAATTTCTTTCTATATCCCTATATAGTAAATTAAACTTTAATGAGAAGACCGCCGTGCACTGATTTTAAGAATTCCATTTGATTTCAATGAATACGAGTGAATTTTTAAATGAAAACAAAATAAATAAATAAAAAATATCCAGGTTTGTTTAGCTTTATACATATATACTTCACGGATAGTAAACATAATAATTTCCATGAATAGTCTAGCGTTGAAAGAACCGAAGTGGGGAATCTTTAGTAAGAGGTCTATGCAATCTATGAATATCCAGGCGAAAAAAGAAAAGTGCACCCAAATGGGGTCTCGAGGACCCCACTTCCTAAAAGATCTCAGCTGTTCTTAGGGTGGGGTAAAGTCATGAAAAGACGGTCTTGGTCTCTACTTGCTTAGGGTATTTTCATCTCAGCAGTATAACACGTGTACTCATCCAGTGCAGTCGTGAAATCCACTTTTCATTTCTCTAACAAATAATATATGTATGCAACAATACATATATTTAATTTTAAAAAATTTTTTTAAATTTTTACGTCCTGGACATGTAATGCAGTATTATTCTTTTTTTTTATGAAAGTTATCCCGTGTCTTAGAAAAGTTTAAATCGATTCCAAATGAAGAAAAAGAAATTAACATGTTTGAATTTCGCGCGCAAAATGCCAATCTGAGCGCACCATTTTCGCGCGAAATTTCAAACTTGCTCTGCGGTCAATTTCTCTGATAATTTTTAAAATTTATTTTAAAGCAAAAATATACTTATATTATTTATGTTTTTAAATTTTAATGTCTTGATGATTAAAATATATTAAATTTCAATGGTGTATTATAAATTATTGGTTGCAGTGCATATTTGCAAGAAGTTGAAAATTTTCTTCTGAAATTTTATATCAAGTGACAGTTTCAGAGTTATGACGCGAAAGTGCTTTACAGTCTCTTTTCTATATCCCAGCAGAATGTGCTTTGAATCGTTCTAAAAATACGGGTACAACCGGCGAGTGTGTTACTGTAATATGAGACTTAAACACAACTAAAATCGCAGACATTAATGAGACTTGAAATAAAAAGCGAGAGCTTTGAAGCCAAAATATCCAGAATTGAATTTCAGTTATTTTTTCTGTTTGATTTCAATTAAATGAAATTTTCTTGAATTTAGTGATGCTAAAATAGAGAGAATTGAAAAAGAATATTTTAAATAACAAATTTAATAAGGAAGTGACGACAATGATTTTATGGAAAACTGGATCAATGGATTTAAAAGAGTGTCAATGATTATGATTATTGTCATTGAGAAAATGAAGATATGGCCAACATAAAAGTCGCTGTGAGAGTGAGGCCGATATCAGAAAGGTAATTTTTTCTACTTAATTTTTTATTATACTGCGAGAATATTTTTAAAATCAAGAAAGGAAATTGTCCTTAAATTTATTTTTAAATAATTAAATAAATAAGTAATGTAGCTAATTAATTTTATGTTGATATTGTAAGTTATAATTAAAAGATAATAAATAATATAATAGCCGCGTGTTTACGTGAAGTGAGTGCGTTTATATATAGTTCCGAAGGGTGGAGGTGAAATAGAAGCAAAAAGTCATAAGAAAGATGCGATGAGCTTAGAGAAAGCAGGGTCACCGGAAGCTCACGTCAAAATAAAGAAGGATCCCTAATACCTAATAAAATGGCAATAATTTGTAGTGCGGTAATTTTGTATATTTTCTTTTCCTAAATAATGAAAATTTACATTAAAAATGTTAAATGTCTTAGTTTGTCTACCTTGCTGGAAGTTTAGATTGTTAAATTGATAGAAACTGATAAGAACAGATAGAAACGGATAGAAAGCGATAGATGTACATAGAGACGAATAGAAACGAATAGAGCAGGTCACATGAGAAAATGGGTATAATAAAATGCACGTAGGATTTTAGATTCGACAAATGATTGAAAATAATAGAAAATGATAGAATTAGATAAAAAGCAATGTGCAAAAAGAAGTGGAGATCAAACGAGGCGCGGGCTCGCAATTTTTGGCTTCTGCTATATTTTCTAGGATCTATATAGGGCATAGCCGAGGTGTATTAATAATATTAAATAGAGAAGCGAGAGGATTAGCAATGATCTTTGCACTAGATAAGTAATATTTTTGGTTGCCTAATCTTCGTAACGCCACTGAATTCACAAAATTTTAAAATGTTTGTTTATCAAATAAACGATACAGCTTTTAAAAGAACCCTGGTTTATATCTGGGCTTAATTTGATTTGTATCTATGCTAAATCTGATTTAGGTCCCTAAATATCGGTAAACATCGGCAATGGTCGGTAATAGAAATGTCTTCTTTCCCAAGTGATCTTTTTGAATCGGTAATTATATTTTCAGTTCGAATTTTTACGCTTGTGATAAAATTGGTTTCTTTACATGCTGAAATTCTAAAACCGCTTATCACCTATAATGAATCAAGTTTCATTTTAGAATAGACACAAACCCTTAAAGTGCCGGTAAGTATCGGTAATAGAAATCTACAATGAAAATCTACTTAAATTCGTCTGCTTAAAGACTTATTCGGTATATATTGGTCGATTTTGACTTGAGGGGACCTTTTACTGATCTCAACGATCCTTTGAATATTTTCGCGATAATAATAGCTACCACCCTTCATGGCTATCGAGTGATGATCCTGTTTGATCGGCTCATTCGCGAGCAACAAAGAATTTGAAAGAATCAACGATGAAGGAGTCAACGCGACTCGGTGATGACATACGACGACGCGACGCTTTAATGACACCAACAGGAATAGCGAAAGTAAACGGCCATCCGTTTTAGAATAACAACTCGTTGGGCCATGTTGGCTCATCTCATAGAGTTGAAGTAAGCGCGTAACCGTGATTCAGGATTTCTAACGTCTGAGGATGGTGACTCCATTCATACGTTCAGCTGACAAATGCTTTTCTTTTCCTGATTTCTTCCTTTCCTTTTTTATCTCTCTTATCTTTTTCCATTTTTGTAATTTCATTTTTGGGTTTCTTCGTATTGCATTTTTTCATTCTTTATTTCCCTTCTCTAATTGACTCTTTTTTTGTTTCCTTCTTTATTTTATTCCTTTCCATCTTTCTTTCTTTATTTATGAATTTTCTTTCTGCTCTTTGCTTCCTTTTTTCCGTCTTTTCCTAAAGCTTTTACCACCCATTCCTCTTCCTTTTCTTCTTTTCTCCCTTTCTTCACTTCTTCCTTCCTTTCCTTATTTTCTCCTTTCTTGTCTTCCTTACCTTCCTAACTTCATCTCTTCTTTTTCTAATTGTCCTTACTTTTCCTCTTTTTGCCTTTTCACTCCTTTGTTTCTTCATCTCTTATCACACTTTCTTCTCTCATATTTCCCTTCCTTCTTTTCCTTCTTTTCCTTCTTTTCCTTCTTTCCTTCTTTCCTTCTTTCCTTCTCTCCTTCTTTCCTTCTTTCCTAACTTCCTTTCTTCTTTTCCTAATGTTTCTTATTCTTCCTCCTTCGTTCTTCCTTTTTTCTTCTCTTTGCCGTTTTACTCCTTCCTTTCTTCCTCTTTTTCTTACTTTCTTTAATTCCCTCCTTCACTCCTTCACTCCTTACATATCTTATTTCTCTTTTTCCTTCTTTCCTCACTTTCTTCCCTTTTTTCCTAATGTTCCTTATTCTCGCTCCTTCACTCGCTTTCTTCACTTTCTTCTTTTCCTTCCTAATTTCCTTCCTTTCTTCCTGATGTTCCTTACTTTATCTTCTTCTTTCTTTTTTTTCTTCTTAACTTTTTTCCGTTTATTAATACACTTTCCTTTCTCCTTCTCTTCTTCTTTCCTTTTTCCTTTTCTTCCTTTCTTTGTGCTCCCTCGTTTCCGCTTTTCTCCATTCGCTTCGCCTTACTTCCTGTCTTTGATTACTTTTCTTTTTCCTTTCCTAACTTGTACGTTTCTCAGATTTCCTAACTTCCACTTTCGTATGAGGAAAAAAAAGGAGTGGTTTAAAAATTATCATTCTTCTTTTCTGTTTCAGGGAGTTGAATTTCACAGGATCAAAGGTAGTCGTCAAAGCTCAATCGAACGAAATCTCCTTGACAAATTTGAAAGTATCATCTTGGAAAACCGGTGACAGTCGGGAAAGAACCAAAACCTATGGCTTTGATTATTGTTTCGATTCATCCAATCCGGATTCTGAAAATTATGCAACACAGGCAAAAATTTACGAAACTCTCGGAGAATCGGTCCTCAACTCTTTGTTTTCCGGATACAATGCGTGTCTGGTTGCTTATGGTCAAAGCGCGTCAGGCAAAACTTTTACAATGATGGGAACAAAGGTAATCTAATAAAAAAATAAATAATAATAATACCTAATACTAATTTATAATAAGTATACATTTTTTAAATTAATTTTTTTACATTTATCTTATTTTTATAAAAATAAAAAA
The DNA here is from genome assembly GCA_900474275.1 of Synergus japonicus. Taxonomy (NCBI): domain Eukaryota; kingdom Metazoa; phylum Arthropoda; class Insecta; order Hymenoptera; family Cynipidae; genus Synergus; species Synergus japonicus. The sequence continues at coordinate 4,601 of UCOH01007015.1, forward strand.
TATAAAAAAGAGAATGAGCAGAATATTTATAAAAGAGGGCATAGAAACTAAAAAATCTTCTTAAAAAGATTCTCTTCATTCTTTTCATTAAATTTAATTATCCACTTTTTTTATATTTTGTCAGGATGATCCGGGATTGACTCCACGACTTTGTAAAGGACTTTTTACACGAATCACTCAAGAAGAAAAGAATGATAAACCTTATCAGGCTTCTGTCAGGTAAAAATTTATTTAAATTAATTAAGAATGATGGAAGCGGTAGAGAAACACTAATATAATATTAGGGTGGCCATATTTTAAGGGATTTTAAAAGGTTCCTAGGAATATATTAAGAAATGTGAAAATTTTCTTGACATTTTAACAAATTCTTCGAGACTTCATAAAATTTTAAGTAATTTTAAAGGTTTTTGTGGAATTCCAAGGAAAAGTCAGGGAAATTGAAAAATTCAATCACACCCAATGAATTAATAAAAAATATTAAAATCTCGAAAACTAGAATCGATGAATTTAAAAAAAAAACTCGATTTGAAACTTAATATTAAGAACTTCTTATTCTTAAAACCTATTTTCTCTTCGAAAACTTGCATCTCACGGAATCCCATTTCCTACGCAGTGGAATGGAAATAATACAGCAGATCACTTTAAATTTCGACAGGGGTTTAAAATTCTTCTGACGCACATCGAGTCAACTTCTATCACGCTTCGAAGAGTTTTAAGTCGCTTCCAAGCGACTTAAAATGCTTAAGCACTCGAGAAGCACTTTTAAGCCTTTCTTCGTCTACTTTCAAAGAAGAAGAGTCTAGATTTCTAAGTAAAGAGGAATCTTACACGTATATTATAAGTTCAGCAAATAATAGAACATTTTTCCAAATCAAAAGCAATCCGAACCTTTAATCCGAAGGAATCCGCCAATCCGAATTAATCAGAATTATTCCGAACTTTCAATCCGAATGATTCCGAAAAATTCGTATAAATTCAGATTCATTCGAATTGACCATATTTATTCGGATTGAAAGTTCGAATTAATTCTGATTAATTCGGATTCACGAATTTATTCAGATTGATTTTAAATGGGCTTTGGATTAATATGGATTGAAAACTTTGTTCGGATTAGATCGGAATTAAACTGTTTGGTTCGGATAAAAATTCCGAAATGATTCGAAAAATTTCGGATTGATTCGGAATGAATTTCAATCCGAAGCTTTCGCTAGGGGCATAAAAAGTGAGGTCAGAAAACAATAGAGAGCAAATGAAACTCTCCAATTTCTCAGCAAGTATTGAAGTATTTCTTTTCTGTCGTGACTACACGGAGTTTCGTAAAATAGAGGTGAGAAAAATTCCTTGAAGAATGTCTTTTAACCCAAATAAAATCTTCTAGGGCACACTTCCATTATCAAAGAGCGTAATTTATATTTGAGATGATTGTATTTTTTAAACTCACCTTATTCTCCTTTTCTTGCTGTTTCTATCTTTTTTTTATTACTTTCCTTTTCTTTTATGGTTCCAACGCCTTTTCTGAATTATTTTTTCCGCCTTAGTATAATGTTCTAAATTTCCTTTTATTTTTAGTCTTATATTTTTGGGCTTTATACTTGGATTTCATTATATGATAACTTATTTTTGGACCTTTTGGATTTTATGATTTTAGATCTTTTACCATTGGTACTTCATTTTGGGCCTTTTTAGCCTTGTACTTTTAGGCCCAACATGTTTATAACTTAATCAATTATTCTTTGATTTTATATTTTTGCATTTACATTTCTAATGTGTGACTTGCGACATTTTTTTGACCTCATGATTTTTGGGTCTCATATTATTAGGGCTTGTATTTTGCGATTTTAAGCCTTATATTTTAGATATTGTGGAATTGGGTCCTATATATTCCGCATTTATTTTTGGGTCTTCCATTTTTGGGACTTATTTTCAGAATTTGTAGTCTAGCGTTTATTTGTTTCGACGCTTTTTTGTTTCTGCGACTTATATCGTAAATTTATGTTTCAAATTATTTTTTCTTACTCTTTAAAGCATTATTTTCAATATTGTTGAAAAAGTAAATAAACAACATCAATTTTGTCCACTGTGTTTCACAAAATATGTTCAACAAATTATCCAGACAAAGACGAGGTCACTGTCTGATTTGATAACTGTGGGAAATCCAACACGTTGGCAAGAATTTGAAGCTAAAATTCGCTATATAGATAGATATGCACATTGTTCCGCTTTATACAAGACCAAGGTTCGCGAATCTGTTATTTTTGTCGATTTTAGTTTCAACTTCAACACCTTCGTGCTGTCACACATTGCCAATCGACTACTCGATTTTACTACTGCAATTTACCCCTTTCCTCATCCCCACCCCTAATTTCAAGCGCTAACATTTGAGTGACGATCAGGACCGACCTCTGGAGGAAAGACTGGTGCAAGCACCGGATATCGACTTATGTATCCATGACCTGAAAAAAATTGCTTTTAAATCTAAAATTCTGATAACGGTTAGTGTTTTAAATTCAGCATTCTTAAGCCTTATTTTCATTTTTTCTTTATCTCATCTATAAAACTTTATTCTAATAGTTATTTTGAATCAAGTTTGATACAGATTATAGAACTTCGATTTCAAAATTCCAGGCGTTTTTCAGACTTTTCCGCAAAAAAGGTGAGAAAAGCTGTTTGGAAAAGATGACACAAAAGAAGTTAGAAAAGGGGGTTTAAAAAAAATAGTTTGGAAAAGGAGCTGGAAGAGAAGATGAAAAAAACTGACAAAGGGTTTTGAAAAGTGGTTTGAAAAAAAGGTTGGAAAAAGCGTTGGCAAAGTAATTTGGATAAACAGGTTGTAAAAAGAAGTTGGAAAAGGAGGATGGAAAAGGAGGTTGCAAAATGTTGATAACACTGTTGGGAAAGGAGGTTTGGTGGAAAAGGAGTTTTGAAAAGAAAATTGGAAAAGGGGGTTGTAAAAAGATTGAAAAAAGCGGTTTTGAAAAGATGCGAGTAAAAGGGATTGAGAAAGGTGATAGAGAAAGTGATTTGTGAAAAGAGGTTGATAAATTAGGGTTTGGGAAAAGGGGATGAAAAAAAGTGTCCTGAAAAAGAAGCTTGGAAAAATGGGTTGAAAAAAGGAGATTGGAAAAGATTGGAAAAGGGATTTGTCAAAGGGGTTTGGAAAACCAGGTGGGGAGAAACGGTGAGAGAAAGAGGTGGAAAAGGGGGTCTGGAAAAGGGGTTTGGAGGCTGAGGTTGGAAACGGGATTTGGAAAAGTGGTTTGGTAAAGGAGAGTGCAAAAAGAGTGAGGAAAGCGGTTTGGAAAAATTATCAGTAAAGGGGGTTTAGAAAAGGTGACAGCGAAAATGATTTGAGGAAGGAGGTTGATAAAGGGGAAAAAAGGAATGGGGAAAATGAGGTTGTAAGAGGGATTGGAAAACCTTTTCCTGAAAAAGAGGGTTGCAAAAAGAATGTATAAGTGGTTTGGAAAAGGAGTTTAAAGAAGGGGGTTGTAAAAGGGTTTAGAAAATAAGGTTGGAAAAGTTTTGGGAAAAGCGGTTTGCAAAAGGATAAGCATGAATATCCAAAACGGAAACAAAGAAAGAAGAAAGGGAGAATCAATTCCACAAAAATTCCCGTTGGGGTGAAAACTGACACGTGAGCTTATGAAAATATTATTAAGCAAGTTTAGGTGGGGGTGAGAATGGAAGTTCGAGGGTTGCGAGTTCGTAAGCTTTCCGAGAATATTACGTGGCCTGGATGTGTCTAAGCTTCAGTGCCTCGTGACTCGCAATCCTATGCGGACGCTAAAGTTAAACCTATAGTGAAACAGATTCGTCTTTTTTATTTTTCCTATGGTGTTCCAAGTGTTTTTTACGTGCTTTCATCGCTATTTTTCAATCAACACTCTCCCCCCTTTTTTTACGGTCCTGGAACTCAGTTTTCATTTTCATGTCGTCTATTACAACTGTAAGTATTCGTGATAATTTTTTTCTTTTATCTTTTCATTTTCACCTGTCGTGTTCCATTTTTTACCTTCTCTTTTCTCTCTTTTTTTTTTACTTTCCTTTTATATTCTTTTCGTTCTTTTCCTCTCGTTACTTCTTTCTCTTATAGAATCTTAAAAATGATATAAAAGTAATAATTAAATGACTACAAAGTTACTATAAAAGTAACTTTTCCATCTGGAAATCGAATAAAAATCAGAGTTCGCTTTCCATTATCCTATGTGCCAAGTTTTTAAAAGTCGAAGAGTAATTATCCATCTGGTTAATTTTAGGGGTAGAAAACTTTCTCACAAGCAGACCCAGATAAACTCAAATCTGTACTTCGCACTTTTCATCCAAGTTTTATCAAACTATAACAAGTTATCAAGGCTTTCTTGCCAGACGAAATAAGCTGCTTTTAATTAAACGTCAATATTTTAAAAATTCTCGAAAGCCTGAATTTACTGAAGCATGTAATCCTATAAATCACACAACCCGAAAACTCTCAATTTCTAATCGAAATATTTATATACAAATTAATTAAAATTTTAATTTCTAATTTAAAATTCTAATTTTAATAATCTATCCTTTTATATCGTTTATCTAGGAACTAAAGCCAGACATTTAAAAAAATTTGTCCACTATCAGCAGAATATTTTTCATTCTGAATGTATTGCAGACGTGTCGTTAATTCATTATAAATTTACATTTAAATACTGCCAGTTATTAAAAGCCCGGGGTTTCCAAGCGTAGAATTGCGAGTTGAGTTAAATCAGGGTGGACTAGAATGGGATAAAAAATGTGGGTCTGTCTATCAGTGTCTGAGGGCAGTTAAAAAGAATTGTGTTTACACGAGACTCGAGGTTTTGTAGATTTTATGCAAACAGGGGATGAAAAAAGAGACGAAATTCATTCGATGTATTACATTTACTAGCCTCAAGTTCAATTTGTATTAAATTTATTGTTTATCATCACTCACTTAGCCTTTTTTATATTTCAACTGAAAAATTATTTTTATCCTCAATTCTGTGTTAAAATTGCTCTTTAGCAAGAGTTATTTCAATATTCAAAAAATATTAGTTTTATATTTTCGTTAAAAATGAAAACAAATTTTTCACATGAAATAAATGATTGATTAAGGTCGATTAGTGGAGTAGATGATTGAAAAGTTCTGAACGTTCAAATGAATGAATTTTTGTATTGATTGTATTTGTAACTGCAAAAAGTTTTTAAATATTGATTAATTTACATTGAAAATAATAAAGAATTAAATAAACTTGTAATCCTGATTGTCATTTTTAGTTGACACAATATTTCTGGATAAAATATAATTAAAAAAAAATATTACGTTCATTTGAACGTTCGAAACTTTATTCATATTGGAGTAGAGGGTCTCTGGAAAGAAGATCAAGGTGAGGTGAGGAAAGATTCCCATGGATAGGGGGACCCTAGAAGGGAGGAGGCCATGGGAGGGAAAGTCTCGAGAAATTGGCGAAGTTATATGAAAGAGGATAGTTTAGGTAAAGTCCCAGGGAAAGGAGAAGATCCGAAGAATAAGGGAACTGTCAAACAAGGGGACACTTGAGAGAAATGTAGTTCCAGAAGGAAATGTTATGAAGGATAAGGGGCTCTGAAAAAGAGGAGGGAGTCCTATCTAGGAGTGAGATCCTGAGGGATAAGGATAGTCCCAAGGTATAGGGAGTTCCAGAAGGATATCATGAGGTTCGAAGGTTAGGCGGTTCCAAAAGAAGATTATGAAGCTTTAAGGAATAGAAAAAGAAGGGGTTTTACGAAAGAAGGGGAGTCCTAAATAATAGGGGGTCTCATGACACAAGGGATAAACCCTTGGCACAGGGGGACCCTCAAGGGATAGGGGATTCAAGAAAAATATGTTGAAGTTTCGAAAGATAGGGGTGGTCCTGAAAAAGAAAAGGAATTTTGAGAGATAAGTATAATCCTGAGAGTTAAAAGATGGCAGAAGTATATGGTAAGGTCCCGAGGGATAGGGGGTTCCAGAAGGAGATCTTGAGGTTCGAAGGGATGGAGGAAGTCTTTAAAAGGAGGGAAGTTCAATCAAAGTGGAGTTCTAAGGGATGAGGATAGTCCTGAGGATTAAGGATATTCCAGAGAGTTAAATCCTAAGGGATAAGGAGATCCCGAAGGTTATAAGGAGTCCTTGGGTAGGGGGTAGTTGAAGTGGTCCTATAAAATAAAAAAACATCTGAGGGATAGAGGGTTCAAAAAAGAAATGAGAGTTACTAGAGAGGGGTCAGGATCTGAAAGAGAGGGGTATCCTATGGGAGAGGAGGAATACTCAGGGATGGTGAGAGTTCCGAGGGATAATGAGGTACCAGACGGAGAAGTCCTGAAGGATTAGCGGGTTCCAGGAAGAGAGGTCTCGAGAAATTGAAGAGAGTCCTGTAGGATAGGGGTAGTCCGATGGATAACAGGAATTCCTAGGGATAGGAAGAATTTTGAGGGAAGAATAAGGTCCTGAAAGAGACAGGAATTTCAAATGACAAGCGGATACTTAGAGTGAGGGGAGTTTTAAAATACAAGGGATCCTTAGGGAAGGAAATTTCTGGAGGTTTAGGGGGAATTTTAATTAATTTTTTACGATAAATGTGAGATATTTATTATGGGAATCTTTTAATTAATATCGGAAAGCATATTAATTATTCAGTATTAGATTCCAGATTTCCGTTTGTAACTCTATAGGTATTATTTTAGTGATCATAAGGATTTGGCATCTATAATTATAATCAGAATTGTAGTTATTAATGTATTATAATACAATTAGCTTCACGAATTGAAAAGGATGAAACATCAAAATTGGGGAATATCATCGTAATTTCTTTGTGAGAAGGTATAACAGTATCAACGGCATGAGTTACATTGAGATAGTCGTTGAATTCGACGTTTGTTCAAACGTGATAGCCTACTATTTCACGCGCGATCAGCATCAAAGGCACGCAATGCGTTATGGAGAAATCTGAGTCGAATTGGAATGGAAACTAGATTCCATTAAAAAAAACTTGGAAATTTTATACTTTGAAGAAAAACAAAATAAAAATTGATATTTGTATATATTGTAAAAAGGAAATTCAATAAGTGGCTAAACTTATTGAATTGCTTGGGCAAAACTTTACATTTTAACTCATTTTCAAATTAGTTGTTATATTATTATGATTCTTTTCTGAATATTCCGAAATTTATTTTCGAAACAATTTTTAAAACATATCTAATAAAATAAATATATTTCTTATTTCTGGATAATTTTTTAAAAGAGACTTTCATTCATTTGGCAAGGAAACGTTCCCAATCGCAATTACATTTAGGGATCGATTTTTCTCTTATTATTTTCAGCTTTTCAAGGTCCTTTATTACACAGAAAGTGCGATTTGGAATTATTGTTCGATTCATCATTTTTAATTTAATTTATTTCCCCTTTTTCGGTCGTAAATCATTTTCCTGGCAATGATATATTAGTTAACGACAATTCAGTCTAGGGGAAGTCACGGTTGTAATTTGAATTTATGATTCGCAAATGTTGGAATGTAAACAAGAATATATGGAGTGTTTCAATAAACACTATAAATTTGTATAAATTCCTGTTGATTCGAATTCTGACTCAATCTGAGTGAGTTCGAATGAATTCGAATTTTCAATCTGAATTAATCCGAATTCAATCCAAGTGATTGCAAATGAATCCGAATGAGTCCGAACTTTTAAATCGGAATCGAGCCGAATTCAGTCCGACTGATTTTCAATCCGAATAAATACGCATTTAATCGAGATAATTAAACCACCCTATGGATGGCATAACGTAATGATAGAACGGTAATCGAAAACGTGAATTCGAGGCTCAAATTAAAGCCCGCGGCTCTATCGATCAATCAGCCATAAGTATAATACGGGGCTTTTGATGGGTTTACCTTCCATTGCGCTAGATGGAAAGAGCCGATCGGCATGCTATTTCCAGAATCAAGACGTAATTACATTAAATGTCTAATCGTCGACAGTGGATCAATTAACATACTGTTAATCAGATCTTAACATGTCTCACCTTCAGAATGGAGTAATTGTTAAAAAAATAACTTGTGCAATTGTTTAGATTGTTGAGATTTAAAAAACTACACGTAGACTCAATATTAGCAATTTTATGAACTAGAGATTCCTATTACCGACATTTACCGACATTCGAGGATTTTGATTCGTGTCCGTACTAAATTCAAAAGCAGATTAAAAGCCTCTAGGTAGTTAAACAATTTTTGAATGATAATAACTTTTCTAATAAATCATAATACTCGGAAGTATTATTAATTTGTGCAAAGTGTTCTTAAAGTTCTCAGAAATGTGATATTACAATTAAATCTTCTAATTAGATCCATTTGCCTAAACTATTATTTGAGTTAAAAAGGTAAACGGTCGCTTTCGTGATGGTTAACTTTTGGGTCAATAACCCTGCATATTTAAAGTTGAGACACGAGAATTGTAAGTTAGACTTGTTTCGCTTTCCGTAATTTTCACAGTAGTGTGTAACTTGATACCTAATTTCTCAAATTATTCTAAGCATTTAATTCTTTGAAGATATAAACATTCTTTAGAGGATTAATTATTTTAAATTCAATTGTAAAAGATAGGATTCAGAATTCTATACTTTAGTGTTTAATTATCGACGTAATACTAATTGTAAAATTTAATTATCAGTTTTGCATTAATTAGTAATATTATACTTCAATTTAGGATTTTCAAGTTTTTTATTTAGGATGTCACGTGGGGTTAATTTTTCCTTTTTTCTTTTTTTCTTTCAGTGAAAAGTACATAATCTAGTAAAAAAAGAAACCAATCTTCATAAGTCGACTTTTATTTTCATCTTTCTCACTTCGTGGCATCCAACTTGTGGTTCGAAATCGATTCTTATTTCCTTCAGTTTCAACCCCTTTAATGTGAATTAGACACGCAGGTCTGTGTGTTATACTTGACGTTTAGTTTTCGGTTTTGCTGGTTCCGTTTTCTTTTTTTATCTTTCTCACATACTCTCTTTGCCAACGCCTTTGAAAAAGCCACTCTAAAAGTTTAAAGCTTTCCTAACGAATGACTTTTGCACCTTCGTGTATTCTCTAGGAATTTATGGCAATAAGGGTCTTACAAAAGTGAATCTATCCAGTGGACAAATTTAAAAAAGAAATTTTCCCAATTATCTCTAGTATTCCAATACCACAAGTATTCTAAGCAATTTTTGTTTTCCCATAGTAGCCCTGATGAAAGTTTCAGACTAAAATTCATTTCGAATCAATCAAAGGTTTTGTATTTTTGTAATAAAACAATTCTAATTTGAAAAGACGAACGAAGTTGGATTTAATTTGGAAAGTCGAACGAGCTAATTTCCAAGACGAATTTTATTGACCTACAATTTGATAATTTTATTAGTCGTTATTTGAAAAATGAATTTCATGAAAACAAAACAATTTTCAATAAACGTTGCAATAAAAATTTTATTACTTGAAATAAAAAAAGAGCCTTTTTACCTTGTCCCCTGACCTTGACACAAGTGATTTTAAAAAGCAATCATTACACAAAGAACCATTAAATTTAAAATCCAATTTAATACTTTTTCACATTTTATCTCGAAAATCTTAACAGCAGATTTAATTTGTCGTAGCTTCTGCCAAAGTAAATAGGACTAGATTGAAGACGAATATATGTTGCGAGCAGAAGAAAAGATAGAAAGAAAATACGTATAGAAAGAAAAAATGTTTTTTAGAAATAGATTTTGAGAAAAAAAAAGAATTCGAACATTCCAGAGATTATTTTCAAAAATAATCTCGAAAGAATATTCTCTGCTTCGATCTCCACTCATAAAAATTCTGGCAAATTGACCCAGAGTGGAAAAAGAAATTTTTTGCACTCTAGGTCGATTTTTAGACGACTTTCATTGCAAGTGTCAAGGTAATTCCTGGTATTGAATGAGTCTTGCGTACGCTTCCGAAAGTGCAAGTTCGATTTTCTAATTTCCGGTGTTCTGGTTCTCGTTTCGTCTAGTAAACACTTTCATGCAACTTGTAAGAGAATACGAGCATTGCGCCTGAGCTTTTAACATTCTAAAGTATTTCTGCATAAATGGAGTCAATATATGGAAATTTGCAAAACGAAAAGTAAGAAAGAAAACTAGAGAAGAATTTAACTTATAAGACTTACAAGTAGTTAACTTAATCTCTTTTCTCTAAATGACATACTTATTTTAATGTTTCGCAATGTTTCGACTTTTTTCAGTTATTTGGAGATTTACAACGAAAGGGTGAGAGATCTGTTAAAGCCAACATCGAGTGCGAGCGGACTCAGGGTTCGCGAACACCCACGACTGGGTCCATATGTTCAAGGTGTGTACATTGTAGATTCAAGGTTGAAATTAGGTCAACAATTAAATTTTATCAAAGGAAATGCAATCTTTGCACTTTTTAGGTGTATATAAGAAGTGGAATAAATTTTTGCAGAAGTATGTTCAGACTTTTCAGCAGAACTACTTTACAGATAAAGAAAATTTTTCTGCAGAAAAATTTCTTTAGATTCTGCTTACTTACTTTATGATTCTTAAAAGATTTTGTGGAATTTAATGAGATTTATAATAATTTAAATGAATTTTTAAGGATGTATATAAAGGGACTTTAAATTTTATCGTAGAATTCAAAGAATTTCATGAAGTTTCAGGGACTTTTAAGAGGTTTTCACGAATTTTAAGAGATTTCAACGAATTCTAAACAGAAGAACTGCAAAAAATTCTTCAGCAGGAATACAAAATTCAGAATCTGCTGCAAACATTTCAGTAAATGTTTCAAAATTTATTTTCAGGACTTACTCGTCACACGGTCTGCAATCTGGGTTCGTTGATGTCTTATGTGGAAGAGGGCACCAGAGCCAGGAAGACAGCATCAACTCTGCAAAATCCGAGCAGCAGTCGCAGCCACGCTTTGCTAACCGTATCTCTTTCACCAGTTTCGCAAAACGGTCATCCTTCAGGATCTGGAAAAAAAGCAGATTTTCATCGTGGCAGCAAACTCCATTTGGTCGATCTGGCGGGTAGCGAAAGCGCAGCCACGTGCAGTGGGATTCATCGACTGAAAGTGAGTCATTCTACTATAAATAACATATATTCCACAGTCAATTACACCACATTTCAGAATCTATGAATTAGAATGTATAATGAAATAATTGGGGTCTAAAAAATAAGGGGAAAAGAAATTAAAGGTGTTGGACCCACATGTCAAACTCAAAATTCGATTCTCCATTTTACTCAACGAAAATTATAAATAAATATTTTTTCGCTCTGTAGCGCTGATTTTTTTATCAAATATAAGACTGCGTACAGAGCGATAAAATATTGAATTTCAATACTTTTTGCATAAAATGAAGAATACAAAATTTAACTTCAAAATTGAATATTTTTATTTTACTTAAAAAATATTTAAATTAGATATTTTATCGCTCTGTACGCATAATTCTAGTTAAAAATTTATTAATTCTACAAAGGGAAAAAATTCCAAATTTAATATTTGTTGAGTAAAATGAAGAATTCGAAGTTTTAGATTAGGACTTGACCTTTAAGGTGTAGAAAAATTAAAGACACAGAAGTGTATCCGAAATAAAACAAAATTAGTTTTATTAATCGCATAATTGTAAAAAACCACGATTTTTATGGCTTTTTCATGGTTAAATTATGAAAATAAAATTTGAGCCAATTTTTACAATCATATTTGTAATCAGCGCCCAAGATTGTTAAGGTCAAGTCAGCACACTATTTTTTATCCTTGATCAGAAAAATTAGGTGACACCTGAGAAGTGCATGTACTCTTGTAATATTCGGTTGAAGAGTAATATGAAAAAAAAAACGAAAAAATAACAAAATAACGATTAAGGTGTCTGTGCTACACGGAAACTTGTCTTAATTCAACATCGTCCTCCAATAAAAATAGTAGCTGTCGCTCGGAGGCTCTATTCCGCGGTTACACGAAGTAGTTCAGTGTTTTGGGTGTCCTGCATTCTATGGAATATTGTCACGCGATGGAAAATATAATTTCAAGTGTTTTCAAAATAATTACTGTTTCCGAATATATATCATCGGGATTTGCTAAATACAATATGGATGGAAAAAATATATTTTCTTCAATTAAATTGTAGTAAATACACCTAATATAAGTAAAGTCTATATGTTTTAAACAAAACTTACTTTCTGATTATTGGAATTTAATATGGAATTTAATAACAGGAGGGAGCCAATATCAACAAAAGTTTGGTGGCTTTGGGAAACGTAATATCCGCCCTTGCAGAAAGAGGATCCAGTGGGAACGTTCCTGGCCGAAGATTTATACCTTACAGGGATTCATCTCTCACCTGGCTCTTAAAAGATGCACTTGGTGGAAATGCAACCACGATTATGCTTGCCAGTAAGTATTAAAATCAAGTCTGAGTGACATAATTTCATATTTAAAAATTAGGATACAAACTGAAAGTCAAATTTATAATATTATTAATATAATAAATACTAATAATAATACTAATAATAATAATAATAATAACAATAATACAAATAATAATGCTAATAATAATACTAATAATAATGTGGCCTAGTCAGCGAATATTTTACTGTACGTCCCTAGTTAAAAACTTTATCAAGTTTTTAATTTATATTTTTGTATCTTTGACATGTTTAAATAAACTTAAATTCCATCTTAAGAATTCAATTTCATCATTTTACTCGATAAATATTTGAATTACCCTATTTTTTCCTTCAGTAATGATCTACATTTTTCAAATCTAAATATTATGTGTACAAAGTGAAGATACATATTTAAAAACTTTTTTGAGTAAAGTCAGGAAATTGAATTTTGAGATCAGAACTTAAATCCAACAACCTTAAATAAATTCACCATTTTTTATAATATAAGAAGATAAAAACAGTTCACTTAAGAATTCCCGTAGAAATTTCATTATGAGTTCCTCTTGAGGGTAGGTTTCGAAATAATCGGTTTAAATGATTTTCCAGGCCAGCTAAGATGGAGTGATTAAAATTCAATAACCAAGGTAGAGAACGTAGTACAGGGTTTGGTAAATTAGTTGAATCGTAGGAAGCTTGGTAAATACTTCCTTTAAACAAAATGCGTTTCTAGGAACGTTCGAGATTATCAAAAATGGATTAATTAGAAGATCCTATTGGTTTCAGTAGATAATTATTTAACGCTATCTTTGCTAATTATTTACGTAGGAATTAGATTTAATCTCTGATCAATTTATTTTATTTATTTGGAATATAAAAGACTCGCTGCTAAATAGAAAATTATGCAGAGTCAAAAATCTTTTATTTTTATTGTTTCTTCTTATTCTTCCTTTCCTCTTATTTCTGATTGCACATCACGAACTACGATCTGTTTAAAAAATGTAATTAAGTAGGCTTCATCGCTGGTAGGCTTCTTTAGTGGATTTCTGACACAAAATTTAGATCAGCACAATTTTTCCGTTAAAAAATACAATTATTAATCATATTTAATGGAAAAAAGATGGAAATTTATATTTAATGATAATTAGAATTCTGTATCTTGTTTGTATAGAATAAAGTTACTAAATTGAATAGAAATAGTAGACTTGAACAGTAGGATAGCATGAGGATAGGATAGGGTAGGATATGATAAGATGGGATTGGGCAAGATAAGGTAGAATAAAATATTATTGGATTAATTTAGATAGGATAGAACAAAATAGGATAAGATGGGATTAAATAGGATAAGATAGAATAAAATATTATTGGATTTGTTTGGATAGAGTAGGACAGGATAGATAGTAACAAAAGAGTAGTAATAAATAGGAAAATACTTGTATCCCTTTTTTTTCTTCCAGTAGGAATCACATAATAGAAATTCTATTAAGATAAGTAGAACTCTAGAAAAATAACGAAAAAGGACTGGTACTCGAGAAAATTCTTCAAGAGAAAATACACTTTGTTAATTAAAGAATTTTTTTTTAAAGAACAAAAATAAATATGCACAGACAAGTACTGGAATTAGACTTATTAGTTGATTGACACAAATCTGGCTAATAGTATGTACTTTGTAGTTACAGCTTAGAGAAATTGAAACTCGCAGAATTGGAGGTTGTAGACGAAAGTTTTAATTAAATGAAACACTTTGTCGTTTGCAGCTATATCTCCAGCCAGTGGGAGTTACAACGAAACCGCTCATACACTACGCTTTGCCCAAAGGGCGCAAAGCGTGGTTAACAGACCGGTGGTCAACGAAGATCCCATAGCGAGGATAATCCGTGAATTAAGGGCGGAAGTTGCTAGGCTTAAAAATTTATTACTGGAGAAAGTAAGTGAAGAAAGAAATGCACATTAATTTGCTGCAATTTAGAGTTGATTACTCGAATTTTGGATGTAAATCGGATTTATAATAGAATTTATAATAGAAAGATTTTAACAAATTTCTAACGATTTCTTTTTAAAAATAAATTTTTTTTAACATTTCAAAAAGATTTTAAGAGATTTAAAACGATTTAAAACGATTTCCAGACATTTGAACAATTGTTCAGGATTTATTAACCATTAAAGATTTATTTCAGAACATTGAGGGAGAAGTGAAGCCCCCCTGCAGTTGTGGACTGAACTCCAATCAAGAGACCAAAGATCAAGATCAATGTCAAAGTCAAGGTCAAGAACAAAACGATCTCCAAGTGGTGCCATTTTCTCCGAAATCATCAACCCCTAAACTCAAAAAGCCACAGGAATTAAAAACACAACTCCTCCGGAAGTACAACTCCAACGAAGATCTGGTGGCTCAAGACCAGAGATCATCGACTTCCATCAGAAGGTTTGGTTCTTTTGAATCCATCACTCCTCATACATCCTATGCTCACGAATTTCCAAGCATAGCAAAATCTTATCACTCCAGAGTCTCTGAGGTGCCCGATTACGAAGTCAACGAGCCAGTGTTCGTCGATATTCCTACATTAGTGGCCGTTTTGATTAAGCCCGACGATACTCCTCAGGAGCACTCAACACAAATTGAGGAGATCTGCAGCGAGGGTTTTCTGGAAGAATCCGTCGATACGGAATTTCTCAAGGACTGTGATGGCAATCGAAATCGGCTCCATAAGAGCCCTCCGCTTCCGGAAGAGGAAGCACTTCCTCAGAACAAAGACGATGATTCCCAGAGTGCTGAAGTAGTTACGATCAAAAACAATACTGAACTCGAGATCAAAACCAAGGATCCTAAGAAAGTTCGAGCAAACTGTCTCGGAATCGAGGATAAGCGCAAAGAAAGCTCAGCAACAAACCCAAGAAAGCTGCGGAAGCAAGATTCAGTAGACATTCCTTCGAAAAAGTCGAATCTGCAAATCTCCAGGACCTTTGGTTCCGTCGAGGGACTTTCCAAAAAACGCGAAGCTCCTTTGCAAAGGTCTCACACCAACTTGGAAAAGCGCTCAGGTCAGGAGAAGTTGAAAAAGTTGAATAACATCAAAGAGGTCGAAGATCGCAGGACCAGCAGCCGGACCGGAAGTTTTTGGCGAGGTTTGGGTCCCTCCGGTACCAAAGATCTTCAGCGGAAGGGGAGCAACGATTCCGACAAGAGCCTGAGAGATTTCCCTTTTCTTCAGAAGGCCAAAACCCCACTCAGGAAGCTCAGCATAGATGACCTCAAACGGAAGACGAGCAAAGACAGCAGCTCTAGCAGTTCCAAGGAAGATCAGCTGCTGATATCTGGGTTCGCGAAGGACAACTATCAGAGGAAGGGTTCTCTACAGGAGCGAGGTTCTGATCAGGAGAGCTCTGGGCGGTCCCACACGCCCATCCAGAGAATTCGCAGGGCAGAAATTGTGGCAGCTGTCACAGAGAGACTCTACTCGAGTGGTAAGAAGTCTGAGGAAGGAACTGGGGCGACAACTCCAGCTTCGGACTACCGCTCTCCGGAAAGTACGGACGTGAAATTGGCGGCTGTGACTAGAATGCGATTGCAAGAAATTTCGAGAAGGATGTTGGCTAAACGCAGGAAGATTTCTGCTGATACGCAGACTGAGAAGGCCGAGACGATAAGAGTTAGGGACACTGCTTCCTTGACTGAGGAGCCTAAGATTGAAGTGCAAGATGCTGCTGTTCTGACTGAGCAGCATGAGGACTGTGAGAAGTTGTTTGGAGAGCTTCCTGTTTTAAGGGTTAAGGAGATGGCGACTTTGACTGAGAGGCGCAAACCACCAACGATTAGGTGCAAGGATGCTGGGAACGTCACTGATGATTGTGACGAGGACTTTAATCTCCATTCCCCTAGGAACGATTCCGGGATATTGTCGGATGATACTCAGAATTATGCTGACAGCAATATTAGCAGTGCTGAGATGGACTTTAGGGATCAGGAGAGACGGAACACGGAGAACTCGACGAACACTGATAGGTTTTCGGAGGGGGTGGATTGTGGTGCTCAGACTAGGAAGGAGGATTTGGTGGAGCTAAAGTGTTCTCATTGTGAGCCAAAGTGTTGCAGTAGAGTGCAAAGTTGTTGTTGTAGTCAAAGTTATAGTCATAGTCACAATCATAGTCAGAATCATTGTCAGAATCATTGTCAGAACCATAGTAAGATTCACAATCAGAATCATAATCATAATCACAGTTATAATCACAGTCACAGCTGTTCTGAAAAGAGCGTCATCTCCATTAACCTCCCGGATATGATCAGCATCACGATAGAGTCTCCGAACATTTTGGAGTCAAGAATTTCGGTCTTAGATGAGGATCTAAGAGCGAGTCTTAGGGACCGGGAAGTGCAGACGGACAAGCAGACAGCTTTGGAAAGAAGTACGTCGACTGACGATATCAACGATTGGGTCTACTTTAACGACTTCATTGTGAAAACGAAACCGAATGCAAGTCAGACAGATGGAAGAACTTTCAGGATAGAGAACATATTTCAGGATCCAAGAGAAAAGACCTATGGAAAGGAAATAGTACCTAATTTCAAAGAAGAACCTTCCAGGTCAATTGTCTTTACGAAATCGGTTGGAACATCTATGGATCAACGCCTGGACTTCCAATCACCACTAAAGACCCTTCGGAGGAGGCTTTCTCTCATTAGGGAGAGGTCCATCCTGGACGCCTTCATCCTGAGGAGGAGGAGTAGAAGCTTCAGTCCACATAGGTTAAATCCAGTTCAGAAAGTCCTGATGGAACGGGCTAAAAATGGCTACTTGATTCCTCTTTCAAGAAGAAGATTCAGTTCTTCGGAAAGTCGGTTTTCGAACTTAGCCAGACACTTTGATCAGCACTTCACCACCTTGAGAGGGGAGGCTAATTTCTTTGATGGGAGAGGTTTACGAATCTCGAAGATGGATCTTCAAGGAGGGAATAAGGAAGTAAAAGGTTTAGATTCTTACTTTTCGGACGATAGTCTTGATCTGATGGTCAGAGAAGTTGTTCCTGAAAGAATAGAAGATGTTGATATAAACGAAAGTAAAGTAGAAGGGGTAGAAGCAGAAGGAGATAAAGTAGAGGAGGTTAAAGAGAACATTTGTCCACCTGATGTTGTGGCACAGACCAAGAGTTCAAAGACTCCAACTGATGGGGAAAGTCTGTTAGGATTTGAATTGCAGGAGGCAAGCGATTCCCAAAATGAAAGTCAAGCTAAAAAGAAGAAGGTTTCATTCTCAAGTCCTAGTATCATCGAATTGGAAGGACAAAGTTCTGGTGACTCAAAGACTTTACTTCTGCCAAAATCAATCATCAAGAAGAAAAACGCTGATTCTCTAAAAACTGAGGATAAGGAAGAGGATAAGGAAGAGGATAAAAAAGAGGGTTCAAAGGAGAATCTTCAAGATCTGAGAGAGTCTTTTCAGAATTTAAGGATGAATGACCCTAATTTGGAAAACTTGGATCAGAAGAGAGACCAAGAGAGTCCGATTAGCGACGAGAGGAACATTCTCGAAGACTATTTAGATCAGGCTGTGACCTTCATCCGGAATGTGAACTCTATGAACTATGTAAGTGCAGCCAACATTTTGGAGAAGTATTTAAGATCGACGCGACCTAAAAAATTGTCTAAAAATAATAAGGACTATGTGGAGTATGAAGGACACAGGGTAAGTTTGAAAGATGATTCTGATCAGTATTTGGATCAGGAAGAGTTTGAAATTCCCACGAAGGCCTACGAGAAATGTCTTCAAGGGATTGAGAAGCTTGAAGCATGTATTGGGAAAGTCAAGGATCATGAAAATTTCCTAAAGGAAAAATATGAGATTGGAGTGGAACCTGCTGGTGCTAAATCTGGTTTAGCAACTACCAAGCAGGATTATGATAATGACCTTGAAAATGAGAATAACATAGAGTCAGATCTGGAAGTTCAAGTTGGTACTTGTCCTTCTTATAATGATTCTCATCTGGAGATCAGTGATAACAATATTGGTGGTATTGATAACATTTTGGATACCAGAATTTATGTTCATCCGAACAAAAAATTGAAGAAAGTTTTCAAGATTCCTGAAAGCTTTTCTGCCTATTCGAGGGTCACGACAAAGAATGATTTGAGTGTCAGGGATGGGGAGGACTTTCTTGAGGAGTCTGATTTTGAAGATGTTCGGCCTGAATTTTCTAAAGCTGATCGTATCAAGGCACCGAGTTGTTTTCTTTCTGTTCCAAATAGAGGGAACTTTTCTTCGAAAAGATGGAAGTGTCCTGCTTCA
Source organism: Synergus japonicus (assembly GCA_900474275.1). NCBI lineage: Eukaryota > Metazoa > Arthropoda > Insecta > Hymenoptera > Cynipidae > Synergus > Synergus japonicus. Next base: position 23,279 of record UCOH01007015.1, read on the forward strand.
TTTAGGCACAGCTCGCTGCCTCGTTTGACTTCCTCTTCTAATGAGAGTTTTAGTTCCAGTGAAACTATTACAGCGAGCTCGGAATCCATTGACAGTATTTCGAATTTTAGGGACAAAGTGAAGTATCCTAGCAGTCCAAGAGCAAAGTTTTTGAAGTTGTTGAATGAGAGACGAAGGATTGTGGAAAGCAGTAGAAAAGTCAGCAAATTTTGAAGATTCAAGCAAATTGTTGAATCTCGAGACTGAAGATGTGTATTTTTGTAATTTTATCAATGACTCTGCATTGTGAGAGAGATCGAGTTTTATGGTCTTCCTGTAGATTTAAAGAGCAGGGAGTTAGTTTGTAGAAGCTAGAAGATACTTCCAAAAAGATTTCGCTTTTTTTTAGAAAAATCTCGAAAAATATTGGTTTGTGAAGAAATGTTTTAGAGAAAAGTTGGAGATCTTTTAAAAGTATATTTTTCATTTCAACAATGTTTCTTTAAAACTGATTTTCTGCAAGAAAAATCTATAGCTTTTGTGGAGAATATTTTTGATTTGAAAAAGTAGAAACATTAATAATTTAATTTTGATCACATTAACAATTCAGTATTCTTGTTTGGTCTTTTTGGAAGTATTTTCCAATCTGGAATGTGCGAACCCTGAAAGAAAAATTTGATTTGGTAAATTAGAATTTATTTCCTGGGAAATATTGATGAAATTTTTATTTTCTTAGATAATTTTATCACCATATTGGATGTCTTCGAAATACTCTTTAAGATTCTCGTACCTCTTGTAAATAAAAATAAGTTATAAGAATAATCTAGTTTTGTAAAACAAAATAATTATGATCAAATCTCCGTTCTTCATCCGATTATCAATTTTTAATTTTTTCTTTGTTAAACATTTTCTTGGACATAATCTTGTCGTTTAACACCGTTTTCTTATAAATAATAAGTAACCAATTGGATTTTCTGTTTCTCTTTGTAGTAAATCAAGTATTGTATTGAAATATTAAAATTTTAATAAAATAATGCAAGAATAAATATTATAAAATATTTTAAGAAATTTCTATAATGATTACTTGTTGCGAATAAAGTAAAAATAGTTTTTAAAAGGTATCTATTTTCTAAAATATTACATTTCCTTTTCATATGAACCTGTGTTGCGTTGTTAAGAAAATAAAAGGAAAACAAGAAGGAATTCTGAGAAATGATTAAGTAAATTTCCTTAAGAGATTACATTCCAAACATCAATTCTGATTTTAAGATTAATATAAACATTTTATGACAATTTAAAGAAAATACCATTTTCACGCCCAACTTTCCTGTAGTAATTTTTTTTATTTTTTACTACCTTATTAAGTATTATGTGGCAAAAAATTAAAGGCTTTTGCACATTTTTATTAAAGAGTAAATGAAGAAAGAAATTAAAGTAAAATTCTTGCAAGAACTACTTTATTCTTATACTACAAATCTTTTCCATCCTAAAGAAGCGTCTCCATAGTTGTAATTGTATTAACCACGAATAGACATTAAAACACTCAGATAAGAAAAAACTGTCTTCATAAGCTTAAAAAGTAAAAAGAGAAATATTATTTAACAAGAAGACCAATTACGGAAATTTAAAATATTACACTACTACTATAACAGTAGTTGTCTTACACTGCCATAAGTTTCATTATTAAGAATGAAGAATTTTCCAATAGTAACTTTGCAATTTTTTAGACTTCTCGTCATCATCATTAACACCATTGTTTTCGGTTTTGAAGGCATCAAGTACCAATTTGAATCGTATCTGAAAAAGTCCTTATTTCATTTTTGCTAATTTTTATTGTAGATTATGCTCGATATTATTTTATTTACATGTAAAATGCCAGAGCTTCGCTAGTATTAAGAAGAATTTGTCCAGTGAAACAGTTGAAGAAAAGATGAACAGCCTCACCCATAAAATTAGTACCGAACATCATCACAAAATCCGGTTCATCAATTCTCACCACAATCTATACAAAAATAGTTCATTATTTTTTTTTTTGAATATCCATATTATTTATAGCATAATTAATATTGTCCATAAAATAATAAATTATACTTTTACAAATTTACCATCACTGCTAGAAAACACAAAATGATCGCTAAAATTCCCATTGTAAATGTTAAACAAGTCGTGAAACATGATTCAACGTTGTTAGCAAACCTTAAACAATTGTAAAAATGTGTTTATCCCAAAACATGAATATTTCTTTGAAAATAAATTAGGTAATAAATTACATAATTTGTTCAATACTAACAAAACGGTGTCATTATACAACTTTATACAGGCTACAGTTTCGTTTTTGATTTTCATATAATCCTTTTCAGAAAAAGTTTGAATGATCTCATTACTGTACAAAATATTCTTTAACCGGTATCTGAAAATTATAAATTAAAGTAAAATTGTCTTTTAAATTCTGCCTGATTTAATCAGATACATAAAATATGACTATAATTATTACTTTAAAACAAGAAATAGTCCGTTGATATGATTAACAAACCCATACAACATTATATCGAATGATGTTGAAGTGGCAAAACAATAAATGCCTGCGATGGTAGAGTGGCAAAAAGTAAAATAATAATGATCCTCCTTCTCAAAAATAATGTAATTACAATCATAAATGTAATTTTTAGGTCTTGATTCATTTAACGGTACAACAATGTTCAAAAAAATTGGTATTAATGCTGAGAAACAATACAGGCAGATACCAGACCATACTATTACTAAAAATTATTAATTTTTGATTAATTTATTATTTAGAGTAGTGATTCTGCTATTTACAAAATTTTATAAAAGTAATTAAAATTATTAATTGATTTGTAAAAATGACAAATAATATAAGAAAAGTAGAAAAATTTATATATTACAACAATAGGCGGACATGATGAATGTTCCTTTCATGGAAACTTGTTTCAAAATTTTCTCTTCCTCAGAATTCTTTTCAATTGTTTGATAATATTTTTGAACACTATCCAATAGAAGTTTCATCTGTTAGTATCATTTGAGATAAATAATAGAATATAAGATTAATTTGATAAAAAATAGAGGAAAAAAACCTACTTTGGATGATTGATTCACGAGAGTTAAAAAATTAATGAAATAAATCACGCCTGTCATACACATGGGAATCCTTTCAATTACAGCATCAAAATCGTCTTTGGTGTCATACAAAGCTGTGAACTGCAGTTCAATATTTTCATATGAATTTTTACATACTCATCAGAAAATGTATTAGATTTATGTAAAATTTGACCTCAGCGCCAGTTTTTTTAAATTTCGATCACAAACCATGGACATTTGACAAAAATAGGGTGAGGGGTCAAATTTTATACAAATCTAATATGTTTTCTGATGAGAATGCAAAAATATAATTTTTTTGCAGTTCAAGTCCGTTTTTAGACTGAAATGAAGGTGTAAGAGAAAAAAGCTATAAAAAAAACTAGACTTTTTTTCTGTGTTAAAAAGAATCCTTGAAAGAATAATAGTTATTATTAGTAGAAATAATTTAAATTTTATACGTACTGATGAAAGGTTGGCTACTATCATTATACTATTACCAATAGTCCGTATAATGCTTTTTTGCCATTTATTTTGATAAGGCCATTGTCCCAGAGCTGTTAGCAGATAATAATGAAGGGAAAATCCAGGAACTGTTGTATATTTTTCTTTCTTTGTGTTTTTATACGACATTTCTCAAAAAGCCTTGTCCAATAATTGTCGAGACAGTATTAACCGAGGAAGTAAATGAAAATAAAATAAAATAATTACCTGAAAATCTCCATATTGTTATACACACAAAAAGATATCGAATGTTGTGGTTTGATATCCAAAATAAGGGGTAAAAATAAAATTTGATACATATGTTGCAATTGGGTTAAAAAAAAAATATCAAGAATTTCGAATGATTTCAAGGGATTTTAAAGAATTTTATAAGATTTGAAAGGATTTCAGGAAGATCTGATAAAATTTACACGAATTTTAGAAAAGTTTTAGAAAGATTTGACAAGAGAGAGATTTTTAAAAAATATAAAGAATTATAAAGAATTTCAAGAAACTTTAAAAGATTTGAAAAGATTTAGAGATTTCAAGCAATTAAAAAATATATAAATGAATTCGATTCAGCAAACAGGTTCCAAAAGGATCTGATATTATTTTATAAAAATATAAAGAATATAAAGAATTTCAAAGAACATAAAGAGATTTTAAAAGGCTTTCCGAGATTTCATAAGATTTGAAAAGATGTCGAGAAATTTCAAACAATTTAAGAAATATTTGAAGGGATTTCATAAATCTCCAGGGAATTGAACAGATTTGAAAAATATATTAAGGAATTTGAAAAGATTTTAACGAATTTTATGAGGTGAATAATAGTTATTATTATTAGTAGAAATAATATAACATAATAATGTATAATTCTATATTTTCACGATGAACTAAAAAAATTCAAGTAATCTCTAAACATTTCAAGAAGATCTGAAAAGGTATCGAGAGATTTTAAGCAATTTCAAAAATTTTAAAGAGATTTAAAAAAATATACAGTATTTCAAGGGATTTCAAAAAACTATAAAAGATTTAACGACATTTCATAAGATATGAAAAGATGTCGCAAGATTTCAAGCAATTAAAGAAAGATTTGAAGGGATTTCATGATCTGAAAAATTTCTAGCACTTTTGAAAGATTTCAGAAAAGTCTGAGAAGATTTCAAGGGGTTTCAAAAGATTTTCCAAACTCGAATTTTAAATAATGTCGTATTGTAGATAACTAACTCCAAACTTACAAATTTAGTAAATTACTGCTGTCTGATATAAATCTAGAATCCGCAATCTATATACATCAAGAAATGACAATTCTTTATTCAATTGAATATGAAAATTTGTAGAATGTAAGTAAGTTCTGTATCCACCAAGCAGAAGCAGCAAACTGATTCAACTTGCCCGAGTAAAGATTATCGCGCATGTCAGGTATATAAGAAAACCTTCCTTTCACACTAGCAATTAACTTCTTAATTATTTAGCATGTGTAATTATATTTCTTTCGTTATACAGCATGCGACAATAATTATCTTCCTAATAATTAAAAAGACGATTCGAACAATCGCCTCAAGTTCCCTTGCTGCATCTATTATTTAAAAGCAAGAGTCTATAATAGAATCAAAAGAAAGAGTTAAATTTCTGAGTAATAATTTTAAAAGGAAAACCGACTTGACATAAAGCATCAGAATATTATTTCTTGAGCGTGTTCCTGCAGTCAGCTATTTACTCTGAACGAGAATAGAGTATAGATTAAACTTGTTCACTTAGAATACAATTTGTCTCGATCCATTTTTTTTTTATTTAAAAACTTATAATTTGAATTAAACATCTTTCTAAACGAACATTTATCTGAATGCAGAACAAGAATAAACAACAATACCTGAATTTAAAGAAGAATTTCTTTAACGAAACAAAAGAATCTGTTAAATTCAATTATAGATTCCGTTTGAAAGATAGAAAAATTTCTTTTTTTCTTTGTACTAAACGTAATTTTTATGGGTTTCTGCAAAGTCAGAGTCTGTATCTAAAAGAATGTTTACAGTAAGGAATATTCCTTACTGTCTGTTGTGAAATGAATAAGTGACCAAGATTGAATTGTGATTTTAAGATTAATATAAACATTTGATGATGATTTAAAGTAATTACCACTCTATTGTGTTCATGTTTTGTAACCCCCTGAATTCAAAAACCATGTTTTTACGAATGTGTCTGTCTGACTGTCTGTAGATTTTAGTTTATTAGCACAATAATTATCGAAAGAATTGATAGATTGGATTGGTACACTCTTTCAGTGTCTTAAAATCCTTAAAATATAGGTCAAGTTCGTTATCCAGCCATTTTGGATAAAAATTCAAACATTTGAAGATGTTTTAAAATTTTTAAGACCACCTTCTTTTTAATTTACAAATTCTATGTAGGGATATTCTTAGTACATAAAAATTGAAACAATAATTTATCCTTATGACTTTTTTCAATAAAAAAAATTGTCAGACTTATGACATTTTGAAAATTCAAAAAAACGAACGAAAATTTAAAGAAGCCAAACAATATACAATATGAAAAAAAGTCTAAGGGTGGAAAATTTGAAAAATTGAAATGTCAAAAATTAAAAAAAAATATCAGAGCTCTGTCTATAAATTTGCAAAAATTCTGACTTGAAACTCATATATAGAGTTTAGGCCACCTACCTACGAAGAGTTGCAATAAAAAAGATTTATCGATACCACAAAATGGAAGCTCTTTTTTGACCACCCGCCCCAAACTTCATTTTGTCAACCGGGACTACCGAACATGGTCTGGTCATACTTCATGTTTGCCGATATTAAATGCTGTAAATTCAGAACGACTGGGTTTCCCACTCTAAGTACCGCGCGACCCTCGATCGGCCTGAAAGTTAAAAGAAAATAAAAGACAATTCCTCCGGTAACGAGAAAAACTTTTTCGAATTTTAGTTCGGGTAAAGGGTTCTAAATCTTTTCGATGCTAGTGAATTGCTGTCTGGAAATTTTAGAAGAAAGTTTGTTATTGTCAGAATCAAAAAAGTATAGCACTTATTTATGTATACATATATAAACATTTATAAGGTCAATAAAATTGTCATTGATCAAAAAGCAATTCTTTGAAACAAAGAAAATTTTTTTTATTCTAATACTTAAAACCAATTTTAAAATGAACGAGGCATTGGTGACATGAATTTTGAGTGTACAACAGATTTCAAGATTTTAAATTTTATTTCGAGGACATTTTACGACATTTCAACAAAATTTCAGAGATTTTGAAAGATTTCAAAAGATTTAAAAAAAATATATTAAAAATTTCAAGAGTTTTCAGGACAGATTTAAGAGATTTTAAAAAGAAATAAAGAGATTTCAAAAGATTTTAAGGATCTAATAAGACTTGAAAGGATTTCGTGAAGAACTCAACAAATTTTATATTTTTTTTTACAACTTTTATTGTTTATATCGTCACTCCGCCAGATTTTTTTAATGAATTTTTGCCTAGCAGGCCCTGAAGGAAAACTGACCGCGTCGAGGCGTCAGTCGAATTGCGAACAGCCTGCGAGCAAGGTTGTTCTTCTTACTAAAGCTTTTAATTTTCTTACTTAATAAAATTAAAATTACTTTGCTGGAATCGTTGAATTAATTTATCACAATAACAATATTGGATCGGAAAATTCCATAATCTTAAATTTCTCGAAAAATAAAATTTATATCTTTTCCAAATCTCTATTTTCACTTTCCATTATCTATTTCTCTAAATTTCCGTATCTCATACTTTTGTTATCCCAATCAAAGTTCAAAAATTGCTCTACTTTCAAATTTCTTATCAATAATGAAGGTCAAGTTATCACTTAATAAGTGTGTATGTAGATAACTTTAGAAAAATTTTAGTCGGACGCAGACGCCACATACATCTATCAGTCTTCAAAGACAACTGATCTTTACAAAAATCATGGACAGAAAGTGTGTTTGGGATGAACTTATTTACGAAGAAAAAGAACTGGTGAGTCAATTTTTAAAACTCGGGAATTTTAATTATTTTTACAAAACTTTAGAAAACTTGCGTTAATTAAGATTTCTCCAATGATCAAAGTGCAATAAATAAAACTAGGAAACTCTCCAAGACGAAATTATCAACGAATAATGAACTTCTCAGAATTATCAGTTAATTAATTATTCGAGCTCTGAATGGCTCGTTATATTTCTCTCTTGTGTTTCATATAATATCAGCAATTAATTGTATGAACTTTAAAAAAACTTTATTAATTTAATCAATAAATAAAACTGTCGAAAATCTTTAAAGATCAAAGCGATAAATCCAAAGGTTTTTCCAATATTATGAATTGAGAATATTGATCATTTGGTTCTAGGAGTGTTCATTACTTGCGAATATGAGAGACTTGAATAAAATACCCGAATTACCAGAAAATTGTGAATTTAAGATTTCTTCGACGGTGAATATTGTTTAGTTATCTAAAATATTTTATTTATTTGAAATAATAAATATTTTCTCTAAAACACTGTACATTTACTTTTGTCTATACGAAAACGTTGTAAATGGCCTGGTTTTAGTAAAAAATATTTATTATTGCCAGTTTAATGTTAGTCAAACAAGATTTGTCTTTATGGTAATTACTACACGTCCTTAAATGATAAAAGACGATTTTCTTTTTGGAGAAAACTTTAAAATATTGTATGAATCAGTAAATGCAAAATAATTTGACTAACTTTTTAATAATATTTTCCAGGTCGAGAGTGACGATTTGACAGATCCATTTTGTAGGGAAGACCATCCACTGAAAATAACTTTCGAGGATATAACTTCTGCAGCCTTCAAAGTGAAAACTGGAGTGATAAACACACCATGCATAGTATGACATTTATTACTGTATTGTATAGGGTGGCTACAAGATTTAATTTTTCAATTGTCCTGACTGAAAAATATTTTTAAAATCATTTGAAATCGCTTCAAATTATTTGGAATTCTTGAAAATCTCTAAAATTCACAAAAACCTTGGAAATTTTCTTAAAATTCTACGAATTCTCTTCATATTTGTTAATATCCCATAAAATCCCTTAAACTTTCACTAATTATTTTTAAATTCCTCAAAATCACTTAAAATCGCTTAAAATTTTACATAATCCTTTAAAATTTCACAAAATATATTAAAAATCTCTTAAAATATTTTTTAAATACCTAAGGAACTTAACAATTCCTTAAAATGTGTAGAAATCTCTTAAAATTATTGCAAACCTATTGAGGTCCCCTAAAATTCGTTGAAATTTCTCTGACTTCCCTGGCCACCCAAATTGTATTTAAAAGTGCTTTCCTTCCATTAAAAATTTCTTAATTTTTCAGAATAAACTTCCATTTGCTAATAAAGAAAAATCTTTGTACAGAGATCGAGGCTCTCAGACCTAACAGGTGTGGATCTTTATTTGAAAAAGGATTTTTTACAAACCACGGGAAGTTTTAAAGAACGCGGAGCTCGAAACGCACTTTTAAAATTAACACAGGAGCAAAAGGAAGCTGGAGTTATTTCTGCATCTTTGGGAAATCATGCCTTGGCCCTGTGTTATCATGGCTCGATGTTAGGAATTTCTGTAACTGTGGTGATGCCAGTTGTGGCCCCGATAATGAAAATTGCGTCTTGTAGACAGTATGGAGCAACTGTAATAGTCACTGGTGCTGATATGGGGGAGGCAAAACGAATGGCTCTTAGAAAATCGAAAGAACAAGGAATGACTTACATTAACGGGTAAGAATAAGAAGACAAAAAGATTTAAAAGGAGGACATTGTTCACACTATTCCTTTTTTTATTCAGACTCTTCCATTGTTAAAAGGCTTCTTTCAATTTTAAGGTTCGACTGGCAATAAGAAAGGGACTGAGCTGGGAGCGTCGCTTTTTAATCTTTGTCAAAAGCTGCTTGATTCTTTCTTAGTTTACTTTGAACTTGTTCCACTGACCTCTTTAAGATTTTTGCATTTTTCACGAGTTTCATTCATAGAGGGGAAAATCACTAATTATAAGTGACAACTCAACCAGTCACAAGTTATAAGCAATAAGCCATAAGTAACGAGTCATAAGTTATTAGCCATAAATCTAAATCGTCAGTCATAAGTTAAAAATCTTAATACAACATGTTAAATGTCATAATTCATAATTCAAAAGAAATAAATAATAAAGCATATGTTTAAGTCACAAGTAAATAGTCATAACACACAAATCATAAGGAAAAAATCATATACAGGTCAAAAGTCACAATACATAAGTCAAAAGTTAAAATCCACAAGTCAAAAGTCATAATACAAAACTCATAAGAAACAAATGATAAGTCATAAGCTTAAGTCACAGGTCAAAGGTTATAAGTGATGAAACATGACTATTAATGACTCTTTACTAATGAATTATCAGTTATAAGTTGTGTCATGAATAATATTAGTTACAAGTCATAATTTACCAATTAACAATCAAAAGTCTATCCGATATCAGTGAAAATTGCCAAACGTAATCATCACAATTAATTATAACCTAAGGACGTTAATTAATGTGGATTAGTAATTGTACAAATTAAATTTCCTCAGTTACGATCATCCAGATATAATGGCAGGTCAAGGAACCTTGGGCTTGGAAATCGTGGAACAAGTTCCCAATATTGATGCTGTGGTTGTTCCAGTTGGAGGTGGTGGACTCATAGCCGGAGTTGCACTGGCAATTAAAACTCTCCATCCTCATGTTTCTATCATTGTAGGTGACATTGTTTAGTTCCTGTAAAATATTACCTTCATTTAGTAACAATTTTGTACAAATTGAAATTTGAATGAAAATTCTGATATAATTGGAAATCAAATTTCTAATTCTGAATTTTTACTGTTTTAAGGGAGTGGAGTCTGAACGATGTCCTAGTTTCTATTTGGCTCGTGAAAATTCCAAGCCAACATTCACACAAATTCACTCAACTTTGGCTGATGGGTTAGCAGTTCCAATGGTGGGATACAATGCTTTTGCAACAGCGAATCCCTTAATTGACAAATTGGTGGTCGTTAAAGAAGAGTGGATAGCCATTGCCATTCTCAGATTAGTGGAAAACGAAAAGTGCATTGTTGAAGGGGCTGGAGCTGCTGGATTGGCTGCCATTCTTTCAGGACAACTCGATGAATTGAAGGGAAAAAAGTACTGATCGATTCTAACCCTTAATTGTAATTAGGGAACAGGAGTTAAAATCAATCACTAGCGATCAGTTAATCCTCAATCCTCTATCCCTAATCCTTTTTCAATCTGCAATCCTGGATATTTATAATTAGCAATCTTTAATACCTCAACTTTGATTCGGAATCTATAGTTACAAGTCACCATTCATCAGTCATCATTTTTCATTTATCAATCCTAAATCCTAATCCAATCATTAATCTCAATCATAAATCGTCAAGCTTCAATCCACATTTCTCAAGCCTGAATCTTCAATCCTCAATTTCAATCCAAAATACTCATTCGCTATATTCGTCATTCATAATTCATTGTTCCTTATTTATCTTGAATCTTCAATCCTTAAACCTGAATCCAAACTATTCATTATTCATTATTCATCATAATTAAAAAATTCAAAATGACAGATCCAATATGAGGACTCAAAATTTAGTAGAATTGAAAAAAATTCACAAAACTATATAACAACGCCTTCTCATTAATGAAAATGAAATAACTTCTTGTGAAAATTTTTCCTGTTCTTTAAAAATTTCTTTATAATCCAAGAACTTTTCACCATCTCAGTGATATTTCCTTTCAGGGTAGTTCTGCCGCTTTGTGGAGGCAATATTGACACAACCATATTGGGTAAATGCTTAGAAAGAGGTCTTGCAGCAGACGGACGTCTTGTCAAGTTTTCTGTACAAGTGTCAGACAGACCAGGTGGAATTGCAGAGTTGTGTACTCTTCTGGCCAGTATTGGTGTCTCCATAAAAGATATCATACACGAGCGAGCTTGGATTATGTCCGATATATTCAGCGTTGATGTTAAAGTGGTATGTGAAACTAGAGACAAAGAACACGCTCAACAGCTCAAAGCAGTTCTTCAAAAACAATACAGAAAAATTATTTTTGGACTGGAAGATCCCATTCCTCTTACTCCATAAAGTGATGTCTAATTTTAAAGAAGAATTTAGTTTATTATATATTAAATATAAGTTTGTGTTCATATTTTTTTACTGTACGGATTAAAATATATTTTTTACTCTTAAGGCCATTTATCAGTTATTCGATCTCTATTTTACCGGCATTTTCCCCTGCAATGCCATTTCTAAATTTACTGAGATTTTACAATATATAAATATAAACTTAAACATTATAGAGAAAAATGTGTCGATAAGGTAGAAGTTTGAATAAGGGTCTAATGGCCTTAATCCAGATGAATTATTTTTGCAATAAACTTTATTTGCAAATTGGAGTAAACATTTTATATAAATTTCATTTTCAACAAATAATAGCGCTAATAACTATTAAACTAAAAATTATTAAAAAATTCGATAATATTAAACTTAATTTCTATTCCGGATAATTCTAAAAAATCCATAATTTTAATTTATCTCCTTTTTTCCATTTTTTTAGTCGGGCTCAAACGCCAATATATCATAGTTTCAAATTTTACAATTTTGTCTTTTCGCAATTGTTAAAAAATTAGAATTTCCTCAGCCACGCCTCTTCAGTGCTAAAAACGCCCATTTTCTTTATTGACACGCCCTTCGAGTAATAAAAATCCATTTTCGTCCACACAAACGCACTCGTTGCTCGAGATTCGTCCAATTACATTTTCCAAGCTCTTCTCTTTCAACAAGCAACACCTTTAATAATCCACGCCTATTTTCCTTAATGACAAGCCCATTCCAGTAATACACACCCCTTTCCTTTTCCACAAATGCCCCCTTTCTTCAAGATGCATCCCATTAAATTTGAGTCCATATTTTGAATAACTTTTTTATTTAAATTTAAATTTCAACATATAACAGAGCAAAAGTGCTCACAAAATTCTTAAGATATCTCCTTATTCTCATTCTCATTCTTTTCAGTCAGACGCAATCGACAATATAATTCCAAATTTTGACAATTGTGTCTTTTCGCAATTGTTAACAAATTAACAGCCTTGTCTTCCGTCATGTGAGCTATCAGAAATCTCTCGCACTTAATTTTCAGATCATCTAGTAAATATTTATCTGCAGCAACCAATAACTCGGCAGCAATTTGGCTCATATTTTCAATCTCAGCGTTATAAACGTATCGAAGCAAAGCTTTAAAAGCGTCTGGTCTAATGTCTGAAATTCTCACCCTGCTATTTTTGTGCTCGGAAAATTCATGACTGAACATGGCCAAAAATGCTGGACTTCGAATCGCTAATATTATTTTATGAGCTCGAAATTCCTGATCGCCAATCAAAAACGTGACGTCACAAATTGTTTGATCTTCGAGAAATCTTTCGAGATTACTAAACGCTGGAGAAATATTTAGATCAGTCGTATATTCAGTGACAAGATCCTCGATTATTTCGATTTCAAAAAGGAATTTTAAAGTGTTGTTTGGCAAAAATTTGACTTTATCACGAAGAAGTGTTTGGACAGGCAATGTAACTCGATATAGCGGTTTGATAAACATTTTTGATTGCCACACATTTTTACCATCTTTGTCAAGAATTGAGCAAACATTAGTGACATCTTTTGGAAATTCAGGGGTGCTGGTTATTTGCACAAAACGATAATCGTACTGGAAAGAAACCTTGAAAGATTTATCTTTGTTATTACTTTGCAGAAGAAAAGTCGAAGATTCCAAAATTGGGAAGCGTTTTTTATTTCGTTCCGAGCACAACGAATGAAAATCAGTGATCACCCATTTTAGCTTCGCTGCAATTCTTTTTAGCCCAGTTTCACTGCAAATCTGGATCTCGTTTTTATTTTGATTTTCAATATCTGTCATAATAAATCCGCAAATCCCCTAAGTAAAAATAGGTTGTTAAACTCAAAAGCACTTTAATTCTGAAACTCGAAGATAGAAATTTTGAATTCAAGTCGAGTTACTTACTTGATTGGAAAATCGGATTCGTTAAACTAAATTCTTCTCTTTTATCTTTATTCGATCAAACTCTTGGTATAGAAACAGAAAATTAATTTAATTTTATTATTTCGAGCGAGTCGATCATTTATTTTGTAATGAAATTCTCACAAGTATCTTTCTTTTTTTTTATCACTACACTTCAGAGTGTAGAATGAACAATGTAATAGATTGCTTAGTAAACTATATATTTATTAAAAGAAAAATTTCGACGCGATTACTGATTCAAATACATTTTTTTAAAAGGAGAAAAAATCTATCCTACCCTGGACTGGAACCCTCCACTTTTCATGAGAAAAAACAGCTTAAATTGGTGTATATTTTACTAAATAAGGAAATAAATAATATTCATGAAGGCTGAGTGTAATAAAGGACGGTTTGTACTCCGAGACAATTTCTACTAAACTTTGGCGACGCTACGTTGGTTTCAACATTAAACTGTTGTCTCGAGGGAAACGTGTATTAAATTAGCAGAATTCTAGTCGTCAGATGACGCAGCCTTCCAACAGAAGAAAGTTTTCGCTTACATAAAGTCACTGTTCGAAACTTCCCTAATTAATACGACGTTAGAACGCGTTTAATAAAATAGTTACTCTAGTGTCAATTTCGCCGCAAGAAAAGCAGAGAGCTTATTTCCGAGAAAGTTTTCTAACATTAATACCCTTCTCTGAATCATATTAAAATTATTTAACTTTATCTACAATCACAAGTATCATATTTCTCATTCACTTTTTAATGATACGACACAAAATTTTTACGTTTCGTATCTGAGAGCTTAAATCTTCTAAAAGTAATTCGTTCACATTTCCACATATCCTGCTTTTGAATTACAGTGTACGAATGGAAGATTCCTGAATAGAGGGATCAGTTCTTTCAATATAAAAGAAGATAAATCCTTATTCACTCAAACTAGAAACATATCCTTATAGAATTTATATATAGCTCCTGTGATCATATTCTTGCTGAAAAGATCAGAGAAATAGTTACTGGAAAAATAATTCAAGCTGCAAAGATTGAAAAAATTCATGTTAATAAATACATTTGATATATTTATGATTTAATTTCAACTATCATTCGATATTATAAACAGTTATAAAAAGGTCTCGCCGCAATCGACGCTTTTTAATGAACTTTAATATATAACACGCCCCCTTTTCTTAAGCCAAACCTCCATCCTTTTCTAAAACGCCTATTTAAACAAACCACGCCCATTTTATATTTTCCCAACGCCCTCTTTATCAAGATACATACCATTTAATTAAATTGCCCCGTCCTTTTCAGCAGACGATGCATTCTTCAATAGGCCACGCCCCTTTACCTTGTTGACACGCCCAATTAAGAAACATAAGCCTCCTTCCTCTTTTTAAACGCCTTTTTAAGCCACACCTCTTCTCTGCTTAAAAACTTCGATTTATATAGGCCACGCTTTTTTCCTAGCTTACCAACACGCCCTTTATTTAAGGTACATCCAATTTAATTTGCTGGTACCGCCTCTTTCAAACGGCGTGGTTCTTTTCAATAATGAACGCCCAATTTCTTTATTGACCCGTCTCTTTCAGTAAAGCACATCACTTTTCTTTCTTACAAACTCAACCTTTGCTATAGATTCATCCTTTTAAATTATTTCGCCCCGCCCCTTTCAATAATCCACGCCCCTTTTACTTATTTACAAGCCATTTTTTCTCCATCAACGCCAATTTTGTTATTCCAGACTGTTTTGTGAGAGCTACAGTAAGGAATTAATTACAGTAATGGAACATTCTAGGGTTTTAAGAAAAGCAAGAATACGAACTGATCTAGAAAATTTATTTGTTAAAAGTTTCCTCGTTAAAAACAGATACCTTATTTGCTAGTTCGCGCTGCTTCTTGCGCACTTGTAAAACTCTCAAAACAATGCCGGAAGACCATTGGCAATGCCGGAAAACTATAATTAACTCTTGGCTAAACTATGGAAAAAGTACCCGACTCGCGTATCTGAAATTGCTTTTTTTATTCGTGAAAAAATAAAAATAAAAACGCCACAAAATAGAAACGATCGCCACTTTCAGATAACGAGGCAGAACGAAAAAAAAAAAACAAATTAAATGTTACGTTTAATAAATTAGATCAGACAAAATACATTTTCTATTCGCTTTTATTATTTTTGATCGGATTTTATTCCTTGGATATAAAATAGTAATACATTACTTTTCCATCATTTTTACATTCTCATCAGAGAGAATGTATTAGATTTGTGTAAAATTTGACCCCCCCAGTTTTCATCAAATGTCCACGATTTGGGACCCCCTGAACCCGAAAAACATGTTTTTACGAATGTGTTTGTATGTCTGTCTGTAGATTTTAGTTTGTTAGAACAATAACTTTCGAAAGAATTGACCGATTGAATTGTCCTTTGGTATACTCTTTTAGTGTCCCAAAATAAAGGTCAAGTTCGTTGACCAGCCATTTTGGATAAAAATTCAAAAAGTTGGAGAATTTTGAAAATTTTTGAAACCACTTTTTTTTTAATTTAAAAATTCTAATGACGGATGTTCGTAGTACTCAAAAAGACGAACAATTTTTCTTAATGACTTTTTTGGATAAAAAAAAATTGAAAGACATAACATTTTTAAAATCCAAAAAATGAAATAAAACTTGAATTAGAAGCCAAACAACGCACGATATGAAAAAAAGTCTAAAGATGAAAAATGTTTCTTTTTGAACATTCTATAGGATAGGCATAATAACTTTTTGAATTTCCTCAAAAGATCGAAAATTCAAATTTTGAGCCAAATCAGGCAAGATACAGAGAAAATGATAAAAAAACATAATTATTGGCATTAAAAAGATCTACAAGTTCCCCTTGAACCATTTTTTAACAGGATGAGTAATTTTCATTTTAATCATGAAAGATATGGTTAAACAAAGCCGAGCGCGAAGCGCGAGGTTTAAATTAATAAATATCGAGCGCGAAGCACGAGTGCCCTGATGAGAATGTGCTCCTTAAGGTCGATAGAACCTTAAGTAAATTAGCTTTCGTTTGCATTCCATTTCATTTTGTAGTAATTTAAAAACAGATAGGTGCAAATGTCACGACGCTCGCAAGCATCCTGAAGGGCGCAAGCGTCGCGAAGCGCGACGTGTGTATGAGAATGTGCCCACGTTAGCGGGCAGATTTTTTTCTATCAGTTTTATTCGTCTGATAATCTGAAATAATAATCCTAATCAACTTTGATTAATAATTTCAAGGTATTTTTGGATTCTAACTGTGGATCAATGTAATAGGATAAGTAATTGACGTAATAGAAGGAAGTGAAAGAGAATTGAGAGAAACAGGAGGATTCTCCCTAGAATATTAACCTTTGTCGATATTGAAAATCGCTTCTGCTTTACGGAAGTAGTTATCGTAAAATGTGCCCAATAGCTACCGTGCATAGATATTCTCGAGTGGTTCTCAATATTGCAATTCTCTATCTACGTTTTGAACAGACTCCGTGAATCCCAGTCGTTAGCATTTAGGAAGAAACTGATATTCAATTTTAGCTGCAGGAAATTACAAAGATAAAATAATCTCTTTCGCTGTAGCCAACAGATTAAAAAAAAACCGTTTTCCGATTCCTACCTTATTGTTTCCAATAAAGCATTCAAATTTTTATTTAGAAATCCAAATAAATTGAAATAAGTCTATCGAACCTAGTCAGGTAATGCTCCTGTCAAAGGGCTTTTATTGAAACCTCCGCGTGTGACGGGATGTAATAATTTTAAGGCCATGAATATTATTACTTATCCGTTTCCTACCTTACCGACATTTCTTCCTCTGCAACGTTACTTATAAATTTATTGAGATATCAAATTGATTTCTAAAATTAAAGAAAATATGCTAAGGTACGCTAATCTGATCCTAAATTTTTATTAAATTAAAAACAAACAAAAAAATATTTTTTTTTTATAAATGTAAATATTTGGAACCAGATAAACGTGTTTTAACTTTAATTATAGAAATTTTCAATTTGATATCTGAATACATTTAGAAGTAACTTGGCAGAGAAAAAAATGTTGGTAAGATAGGAATCGGATAATTAATACAGGACCTTAAGGACTTCCGTGCTTTTTCACGGATTAATTGCTTTTATTTGAAATTTTATGATATTTTATTAGCAAAATAAATATATTTTCTATGAAACATATCGTTTATAAAAGAATCGGATTTAATGAATGAAATAAAGCAAAAATATGATTAGTACATAGAAAAAATTTGAAGAACAGAATTATGGGTGGAGGATTAAATTAATTATAAAGTGGATGAGACAAAAGGGAAGAGTGATGCATAATGGGTGGTAGATGCGTAACAGTGAGCAGTTAAATCCACCTGGCACCCCTGACATTAGGCTTCCCGCCGTGATGGGAAGTATACACGTTTACCAAGCGAAGACGTGGAATGCTAACGTCCACATTAATACAAACTCTCTCTGTAATTAGTAGCAGCCTGCACCACATCCTTTAGAGCCCTCAGTGCTTTTTCGTCACCTTTGAGCTTTGACGATTTCCTTTATTTATTCAATCAAATATACCTACACTCTTTTTCGACAAATAATGTCGAATTTTTTGGATAAAAAATTATTGGCATTTTCAATTAAAAGGAATATATAACTTATTTGCCTTTCTTACACTAGACATTTCTCATCTCTGACAAAATTGAGAATTATTTTCAATGAGAAATTGCTCTGCCAGTGACTTCACTTGTCGGAAGAATCCTTTGCACGACTCAGAATGGCACTTCGCGGTAGTTTGCTTCTTGTTAACTGCAAGTCGTTCTATACAGATTACTGTGCACTTTAAGAACGAACAATAGAATAATATTGCTGTACGAACTCTATTTTGTACTTTATATATAAGTATAATATTCTCTCATTAATTTCATTAATTCTGAGACGCAGAGGATAATTTTCCTAAATCGAGTACATACACTCGAGCAATTTTGATGAAATTATATTCCATTCTTGAATAATTAAAGTTTAAAATATGTGCATTGCAGTCATAATCCAAATTTAATGAGTTTTGATGAAGCGAAGCAAAATCTAAAGCTGTATTTCATTGTGGATTATTTTCAAATATTCTATACGTTGTATTTCCTATCCTATCCTATTCTATCATATTTAATCCCATTCTATGCAATCTTATTCTATTAAAATCTATTCTATCGCATTCTACGCAATCTTATTCTATTTTAATCGATTCTATCGTATTCCATCGTATTTTATCGAATTCCACCGTATTCTATCAAATTCCGTCCTATGTCATTTTATTATTTTCTGCCCTATTAAATTTTATCGTAACCCATCCTATCCTATACACTATTCTGCCATGTCTCCTTCTATCTTTTCCTAGCCAAATCCAACCCAATATATCCTATCCCATCGTATCCCAATCTATTTTATCAAATTCTATCATATTGTATCGCATGCTACATTATTCTATTCAATCCTAATCTATTTTAATCTATTCTATCGCATTCTATCATATTCTACCTAATCCTAATTTTTTTTAATCGAGTCCTTCATATTCTATTTATTCGTATTCGTAATTCATCGTATTCTATCCCATTATACACTATTTTTATCTATTTTATCGTATTTCATCCTATAAAATTTTGTCAAATCAAAATCTTTTTCCTGAATTTCTTAAAGTCTCACTTTTCAACCTTTAGATGCTGTACCAATTTGATTTATTTTCTCGCTTCAGACGTCTTCAGATAGCGAGATAATGTGACTTTTCTGGAAAATGTTCAGCGGATAGAGGAAACTCACGCATGCAGGATTCAAAGCCTCCATTCGTCCGATCGTTCTTATACTATTCCTTCCAAGATATCCATTCGTTATCGGGGACTGAAGTAGAGCGTCCAACAAGATTGGATGCATGGCTATCTTCCCTATTTGCAAGTACGATTGCACCGGTCAGTCAGGATGAAATAGGATGAGGATGGGGCGGGAAGGGGGCAGGGAGGCTAAAGTAGGTGTATTTCGAGAGGCTACCTTATAGTCATTATACTCTATTCAAAGTAGCAATATCCTAAATTATTCTCACTTTATTAAGTGAGCCGAATTTTACTGTGCCCTATTCAGTTCTATTAGCAATTCTACACTCTAAAAAAATTCTATTAACAGTGAAATTACATTCCTTTCAAAATGCATCCTTTGAAATTAAGCAAATTTCTTTTATCTGTCAAAAGAATCGTTTCACAGTTAAAAACTCAGCTGCTAAGTGTAAAACGAAAATAATTTTATCAATAAATAATTTCTTTTCACTATAAAAAGAAATCCTTTAACTAAGAAAAGAAATCATTTAACTATTAAAGGATTGCACTTGTAGGCTACTGAGTGAAGTGTGTCCATACATGAGTGATTGTACGTTGTTTCAGTTTTAGTTTCCCCATTAAAGAAAATAATTTGACAGTAAAAGGATAGCATTTGAAAGGAAAATCCTTTTACCATGAAAGGATTTCTTCTCATACCAATTTTGAATAGAAAATCCTTTCACGGTAAAAGGAATCGTTTAACCGTCAATAGACTGTTTATGTTTTATACGTTTTATTCTATCCTATCCTAGCCTATACTATCCTATCCTATTCAATTCTATTACATTCTACCAATTACAAAAAGTCATAAAATACTTCTTCAAAGAATGAGAAAGTTGATCAGAAGAAATGATTTAATTGGAAGGTATTTCTAGCTAATGAAATTACTGTAATGGACGATGGAATCGAATGATGAGAACGTGATGCAGAAGTGTAGTAGCTTTATTCGATCTCGACATTACTAGTCTCGCCATCAATTTCAACGATTAGGCTAATAATTTCTCGTTGGCTCCGCTAGGTCTGGGAATATGTCGCGCCATGATGGGGAATATTAAAGGGACGAGACAAGCCATAGATGGTAATGATGCACAGAAGGGTGAGTTATCCTCAATGCCTCTAGAGGTATTCCAAAATACGTTTCGCATACCGATATGACGTATGATGACCACATCACATGACATGTGAAATTGCTGCTTCGTGTAAAGTCACGTTGGAGTTAATCGTCAATTGACTCTTTGGAGGTGAAAGGGATCAAAATTCTGATTCAACCGTGCTCAAATAAGAGCAATTGAAATTCAATTCTAGTTTCTCTGTCTAAATTAGGACGAAATTGCCCTCTCTTCGTGTCTGCAGTACCTATCGGTTTTTATCTGATTCTATTCCGTATTATCCTGTTTTTAGAATTTCCTCATCGATTTTCAGGAAGTATATTATTTAGCAAGATCTTTTCTCTATTCTGGAGGCTCTTGCGGTGACTTGGTCATCGACTTTAAGACGTCGGTCAAAGGACTATTAGGACGTGGAAAGGTCACGTTTACTATTTAGAAGTCGGTTAAAGGATTATTAGGGGTCAGCTATTGATTATAAGTAGTTAGTCAAGGGCCTATAAGAAGTCGGTTAAAGTTGGTCGTCTAAGCGATGATTAGAGAGTCGGTCAAAGAACTTTTAGGGCTAAACTGAACTCGGTCATTAACTATAAGTAGTTGGTCAAGGGTCTATAAGAAGTCGGTCATCGACTACAAGAAGCTGGTCAAGGGGCTATAAGAAGTCGGTTAAAGGACTATAAGAATAAGTTGACCATTAAAAGTAGGTCAAACCACAATAAGGAGCCAATCGGTTTTGACCATAAGGAAATCTTAAAATTTTAATACTGAAATTTACAGTATCCAAAGTTGGCAAAGGTATTTTATAAAGCCACAATTTCATTTTTATAAGTAATGCAACTCCCAAGACGTAAAATCCATAACGTGAATAAAATTTTTAGATTTGACGCAAACTTGACACAAAAGTGACGCTTCATTTTACGGATTATTTAAATCGAATAATGCGTTCGAAATATACCAAGTATTGTTAGAAAAAATATCGACAATATTGGCAGGTTCTGTTCTACTTCAAGAAATGTCTGTAATTCAGCTTTAGGAACGGAAGCGAGTTTAAAATTTCCGTTGCATGCAAAAGAAGATGAAAATAGGCAATCTCTAAAATTGTTATTCACTGCTATTCACTACAGATCGCAAACATCAATTTAATTTTGACATTGTATGGAAATTATACATCCTCAATCCTTTATTAAAAAAATAACTGCCTTACGATATTTTTAAATCAATACTATTAAATATATTTATTATTTTACAATAATTCTCTATAAAATTTTATATTTTAATTTTTAAATTTCTGGTTTTTTATTATTTTTTTTTAAAGTACGACGGCCCTACTAAATTAATTATACATATAGCAAATTATAATATAGGAATTAAAAGATATAAAATTTAATTTAATTTTTTAACTTTCATTTTAAGGAGGGTG